>KN538384.1:0-88651 GCA_000797535.1 Trichuris suis | reverse complement strand
TTTTTGCAACATCCTTACTACTGAAGAGGCATGCGACGTAAGTCTACTTGAACACGCTAAGCTTTCAAACTTCTGCAATAAAGCATTATGGTTTTCAACTGCATTGCCATGATTGGCTTATTGTTAACAATACAGATACACTTCATTTCATTAGCCAGTGCTTATTTGAGACAAGTCATTAATAGAACGCGACAAGGAATTGTAAGTCTGATTAAAAGGGTTACTATAGCACAGCAGTTCAACCATAGAATGTTAATTCATAACTAAGTAAAGTGAGCAGTAATGTAACCTGTTAAACAATGGATAACAGGGGATGAACAGATCAGTACAACGTATCTGCGATTGGACGGAGGACAGAAGCATCGCAGATGTAAAAGTATAGCTGCACACATCTTACTAAAGATAAAGAAAATAAGAATGCATAGGTTTCAACATAGTAGCTCTTGCACAATTCATGAGTTGCCAAACTGATTTACGCGACTTGTCATCAATCTATTGACAATCGAGTTCCTCGTCATCAATGTATATGTGCTCCGTCTAAAATAAACGAAAGTACATGCACAAGACGTGAGCCAATCAAACTGATCCTTTCAAACACTGCATCAACTTGAAAAGCATTATTATTTAAATACAAAAGGCAGCCGCGTTGTTTCGAAATGAAAGCTTACAAATTCGCTACTCGGAAAGTTAAGCAAAATAAAAAATCTACCATTTGCCAAACTTGCAAAATGTTGTCTTCCGCGACTGAACTGATCATGAAACGTTCCCTTGGATGCCAAGCGAAGTCGGATATTTTTGCCGTATGCCCAGCATGTATGAACTGAAATGAAAAGTCACTATGGCCGTACAGTTTGGCGGACAAAATACCAATAGTTCGGGAGGACCATCAACGGCATCGTCAATAGATTGTTCGTCGCCAATTTTTCTGCAAACGCGAACAGCATAAGTAAAATAATGAATACACTTTTTTTGCTACGCATTACGCCAAGTCCCAGAAGTGAAGCCGTCTGTCCGTTCCGCAGGAACCTAACACAGTTTCATCATGAGGCGACCATATTACCTGAAACGCGCAAAAATAGCAACCTTGGATTAAATAAGCATTTTAGCCATCCAAAATTATTCAAATTATTATTCAGCCAGTAATAAATAATTATGCACAATACCTGGAAAACATCGTCTGTATGGGATTCGAAACTGTGCAATTTTGTCCGCAAATGGCGTACGTCCCACAAAGCGGCGGTCTAAGCAAATAACATAATAAAAGAATTGTTCTCAAAATCTGCAGGACGGGAACGAACCTTATCTGCAGAACCCGTGGCTAGCAAATTTTCGTTAAATGGATTGAAGTCAACGCAGTATACTTCAGCGTTATGTGCTCTTACGCTTTGGCTCGGACTGTAACTGTTAGCTCGGGAATCCCATCTGAAGAATGAGACAAAGTGAGGCACAATGGCAGTTCGCTTAAACGGTTTTACAAAAGCAGTCGTCCGTCGTCACCAACGGAAGCAAACAAGTACGCATTGGTATTGTGCCAACAAACGTCCTCTGCAACGCTCGTGTGACCTTTGAACATGCTCAGGGCATCAATGTACAAGTCTTTGGAGCAATCGCTGCTGATATCCCACAAGCAAATGTTGTGATCGTCAGAGGCGGACAGAAGAAATCCCGAAACTACACGATTCCAGGAAAGTCCATAGCCTTCTTTCGTGTGCCCGCGTAATCTCCTCTCTGGATTGCAACCACCTTTTGGTTTAAAATGTCAAATGTAGCTAATTGAGAAAATTCCATAAATTACTCTACATACCAGATGAACCGGCCTTCTTAGTCGTATCGAAAATGAAAACATCCGTACTAGGCGATATTGTCGCCACCATTTTAGGCTCCTGTGGCATGTAGCGCGCTCTGTTCACTTCACCTTCGTGAGGTATTCGCCAAGAGATCTCTACTTTCGAGTTAAAGCCAAGAAAACAACCAAAGTCACTACCATCCATGTCATAAACGGTATTGTCAAATGATCTTTCCGTAATAGGAAGATCAACGTTCAGAATCATGAGGTAGTTTTGCTCGTTCGACGTGTGAGTGCCAATAATCATCCGGTCAGTATTATTTACTCTACAAGTAAGAACTTTACTACGAGAAGAATTAGCAGAAATGCTTACCGGTCTGGAAGCCACTGGACTGTTAGACTTGGCCATTCCAGACAATGGGTTATAAACTGAAAACGGCAATGTTGAAAAAAATTAAAAAACTACAGCGTATACGATTTAGGTAAAGCTTAGATTAGCTGATCTTTCAAGGTTTACAGTTATAGGAACATTTCCGCCAAAAGTTGATCGTAGGAAAGACAACCTGAATACACTTTGACAAAAACGGAAAGCTAAAGCGGACAACGGCAAAGAAGAAGGAACAGTTGCCACAGCTGATGACATAAAGAATTAAAAGGCCAACCTACCATATCGTACATAAAAGTTAAGTGGCGCTTCCATATTTTGTATTCTTCGTTCACCATCCTCTCTTCGAGCAATTCCTTGTAAAACGCCATAGGCTAGCGAAATCGCTGTCACGTGATCACACAAGCTCTAAACGACAAACCTTCCGAGAATAAAATAGCTATACAAGAGTTGAAAACTTGCTTAACTAAGGGATAGGCAAAGGAGCGCGTCGGAAAGGAAGCACTCATAAATAAAAGTTACTTTGACAGTAACTGAATAAAAATAAATTGAAAAACTGATTTGTCTTTAAATCAGAAGGCAAGAGGACTGCCTATCGCAACACTGCTTTCGAAGTGCTTCAATTGCTTGACAACAGAAGCAGAACAAACGATAATGGCATGCAGGTACGAGTGATATTTTTTACTTTCATGGGATACTTTTGAAAAAAAATTGTACCGCTTAAGATTTCGACCAGACGCGCGGCTGACGTCGACAAGCAAGAAGCGCCGGTAGCCTAACGTGCAAGAAAATAATGAACATTATTTTACGAGACAACTTGCGCGTCAAATTACTGTATGTAAGCACTTCGTTTCGTTTGCTTAATTTCGCACTTTTGATTGAAATCAGCGAAGTAGTTGCGTTAGCTTGAATTGTGCATTTAAAATTCGTTCTTGTAACTCTTGCGCATTTCCATTAATGGAACTTATGCGCTCTTGCTTGTTTAGGGCATACGCTGCTCGCGCGTAGAGTATTTCTGCTCCCGTAGCCCCTTGCATGCCAGCTCGCTTTAACTTGTCAAGAAGAAAAGTCTTGGCGATTCCTTGAACATCCCCGTGCTAACTAGCTATGCTTTTACTCATTTGTAGATTCTACGTTCAATTGTCACTGCCGCTTTCCGTCTTACAGGCGTGAAGCTTATCTCCTCGAGCGAGGCCCAATTTTTTTATTTTAAGTAGCAATGTGCTTATGAACCTTCCAGATAGTCGCTCTTATTTGACTTGCACATTTGCATAGTTAACTTTTTTTGTTTCTTTATCGATTCGTTGCTCGGAAATGAGAAGCGCGTTTAAATTCGAGAACGATTGTGACATTTAATTCGGCGCCGCCGTTAAGACTGCTAATGCATTAGGTTGGTTTGTTCGACTTTATTTTGATTCTTACTGCCGATAAAGACTTTCGCAGATGTTTTCAGCTTAATCAATCAACGAGAACCGATGAGAAAGGCTCTTTGATCATTAGTAATGTAGCGGAAATGTTCCTAAAATGGAATCCTTTAATGCGCAATCGTTACAACCGCGCTTCAGTTCAGTTGACAACCTGATTTGCGATAGCGTAATTTTCTGTTCATTTACGCTTTTACGTTGTTGCCTCCTTTTTATCCTTTCTCTTTTTTTTAAATTTCCATACAGGCTGTAAGTGCCCAATTGGCCGCGAAGAAAACAGCTACGTAGGAATTGAGAATATTTGAATTTAATTAAGCGGGCTGCCATTGCTTGTCGTAGCGTCTATGCTAATTTTCCCACAGCCTTCCTCGCCACTGCGAACTTCTCGAAGGAAATTGACGCGTTCGTAATTGCATGTGTGCAGTAGTGATTTTCAAGTTCACAGGGTTTATCATTCAAACATTTGAAAAAAATGCGTCCTTCATTGCATCTGTAGCTGTAGCCAATGACAACTGATAACCTAAGGCATTAAGTGACTCATGATGCGCTCAGTAGAGCAGCGACGACTTATTGTTTAGCCAGTCTAATCTCCACTGCATTTGCTGCATTAAGATGCTTTGCGCATTCAATGTCTTAGCTCGTAGAGCGTTTTGAGCCTTAGTGTGTTTAATTTCTGCTAATCGTTCGCGATGTTTAAATGTTGTTCAGCTTTAAGAAAGCCAAGCTTAAAACCGGCACAAAATTTAAATTTCAGTTCACAATAGCCAACGTCCTTTCGCAATCTTCGCGGTTGCCATTATTATACATTTTGAATTGTCTTCTGCTGAAGATATGACATCCGAAGTATACCGGACATTACGGAAGTAAAAGCAATTTAATCAACGGTCTACAGTAGGCAGAAAAGGCATAATGGTTGATAGCATTTCATTTTGTTGTTTTACGTCTAACTGATCTGCCACACTGCGCTGTTATTAGCTCAGGTGGTATAGAGGATGATTCGATCTAAGCCAAGGAATCAAAGTCCTATAAATGCCTTACAGCATTCGTGAGACGCTGGACAATTTTCGATATCCGCTGCAAGCTTAGGTTTGTTTCGTATTCAAGCGTGTGCAACTGAGTTGCTCAAACTGCCCTTAACGTGAGCACTTTGAAGCAACTGACTCGAAGTTTTGTTCACTAAGTTATCGTGCGAAAAAATTTTCCGCAGCATTTGGCTTCACCTCTTTGGTAGAATTAAGTTTGCTAAGCTTCATTGTTCTTTGCATTCCTTTTTCCTCACAATTTGCCCCAACGTAAGGCTAATGGGCTATTTTCTTTTATGCATGCCAAATGAGATTCGATTAATCCATTTTGTTTTTCCCAATGAAGTACGGATGAATGCATTTTAGCTTCTTGCTTGACGTGATACTTTGATTCGCAGGCAAGAGGCTGCTTTGTTCAAACGTTTATGCAGTTGCCGTCGAGCGAAAGACTATCAATAGATGAAATGAGCAAAGCGCACTTTTTTAAATCGTAATTCCTTTTGTCGCAAGTATGACGCCGCCTGGAAAGAACAATGCAAAAAGGTTGAGCACTGCATGTTGGCGCGTCAAATGCTGATCTTTATCTTGAGCTCAGTTCATCCATCAGAGAAAATAGCCTCTTCTGGGCTTTGAATAATTCGTCTATTAATGTTCTGCAACTGTCCTACTTTGGAAAAAGCGTTTAATCATATCCCTGTAAGACCGCCTCTTGTTTCAAGGTTGCTATATCTATTAGCTGCTATGCTTTGCGTCCTAAGTAAGCGTGCTACTATTAGTATTGTTTAAGCGTATGTGTAGCTAATCTTTTCATTAAATAAAATGATTTTCACGTACTATTGTTACGCTAATAACTTACTGTAAGTTCCTACTACATACAGTGGTGGGGTTAGGGTCAAAATCCCGAAAGTCGAAATCCTGATAGGTCAAAATCCCGACAGTCGAAATCCCGAAAGGGCAAAATCCCGCATGGGTCAAAATCCTGAAGGGTCGAAATCCTGCATGGGTCAAAATCCCGATAGGTCGAAATCCCGAATAGGCCTAAAATGCAAAGCGTGGCCTTGTTTAGGTTGTGCATTGGCACCTTCTAGTTTTGGATTAGTCGAAATGGCTCCTTCAGCATTTGCGGCTCACCTATGAACACAGCTGGTTTTTTTCAGCGGTGCAATCTTTTTACTAACCATAAGAAGGCAAAGAGATCAACACGGTTAACAAAACTAGAGGAAAACTAGATGTCAGTGCACAACTGAAGCAAGGCCACACTTTACAGTGCACTTTCGACCTATTCGGGATTTCGACCCTTCAGGATTTTGACCCATGCGGGATTTCGACTGTCGGGATTTTGACCTATCGGGATTTCGACTTTCGGGATTTTGACCGCCACCGACAGTGGTGAAATACACTCATAATTGCTTCATGACTTTAGGGCAGCGGGAATGACCGTGCTCACAGCATAAGCTTCTCATTCACCAATTCATTAATTAAACTGTAGCCCGCTTCAGCTCTAGGCTTTCCATATAAGCTCTCGCCTTATTCGGTTGCTAAAGGAGGCGTCAATCAAAGTCTTTTTCTTAGTCGAACGTCGAAGACCCGTTTTCAGAAGTTCTTCCTGCTCTTAAACTTTCTACTCGTTGCAGCAGAACGAAATTGTAGTTGCGTCTATCATTTGTTACTGTTAATAGTTTGTATATATTTTTTAAAATACAGTTGGTTCTATCCACAATTTCTGCGTAACTTATGTCGACGTTTGGGCGCATAAAGCGCCAGTGCGTTTACCTCCTTTGCTTCTAATGCTTTTATAATATTTAGGTGAACTTCTGACTTCCTTATTCCTTTAATGTTCTGTTCAGCCTGTAGACTTGAGTCGACTACAACAAGCCGTGATATAATTCCCCAATACTTGCTTTATTTATTAGGGCTTGTGTTTCCTACGTTTTGCCTTCGCGTCAAGGACATACGTACTACTGATCCTGATTATACTGTTTATCCTAACTTTTTCGATTCGCTTGCCTAATGAGGCTCAAGTTGGCGTCATTGGGTAGAAGTTGACGTAGCATTAATAACTTGCTGATCGATTTATTTTCCAACAGCTTCTGCTTATTTTAACGGTTGAGAGTACAGGCGTCCCTTGTACTATTAATACAATTGAAACTTAATTGCAGCTATCAATATTTGTTGTTAACATGCATAGCCTTCTTTTGTTTCAGTAAGATTTCAAGCAGACATGCAATGGAGACGAGGACATGCTTTGCTCAGAAGAACCGACCTTTAAGGCATTCACTGCGAGCTGTATATGCCTTTTCATTAATCTTAAATTCGTGTTGCGGTCATGACGTGCGAAGTAATGTCTTTGTTGTTGTCGATAGAGCATAATTTCCAGTTCGCAGCTGAAGTTCATGATTTCTGCAGCAACAATTACACGCTGTCATAGCGCATAAGAAAAAGCGGTTTAAGCTTTTCAACCTCGCATAGGTTAATGACATACTTTCTCCAGTAGAAGGCGCGGCTGCCGTTCAACTTATCCTTTAATGAGGGCGTCAATTTTACTTTAATTTCAATTGTTTTTTCCCCATTAGGAAGTGGCGCAAGTGGTTCTTTTCTACCTTTGTTGGTCGAATAGAGGCAAATGCACTTAAGGGTTGTTCCGACCACTTTTGGAGTTTGCGCAGCGGCATAATTAATTATTTACTCGTCCAATGGTCCATTGACGCAAACTGTCATTTCAATCGGTCACCGCAAACGTTTCTCCATTGGAGTTGCGTCAGTCGATAAGCTAGTCGAGGCATGAAATAATCCGCTGATGGAGAGCTACGCAATATTCGCTGGATTCAAATAACATGAAAGTGCTGAAAATCAGAAAATTCCCAAGGCAGTAAGGGCGCACGATACTATTTGTCTTTAGCTTAGCTTTCAACTTCCCAACCGCAATGCCGATCTGATGCAAAGCTCTCGTAAAGTGCTCCTATGTTCTACTTGTTCGGCTGTACGGTCAGCTCGTTTTGTCTCTAATTAAAGGTATCACTTATTATCTTTATTCGTTGATGCCTTGAAGGTCCCTACTTTTTTTAAAAGACAATTATTTCCGTACGCCCTTTTATGCGCTCTTGGATATTGCATTAGTATGAAGACGCTTTTGTCTATTACGGCTCACTGTGCTAACTGCGCTTCCATCATTTTCTTGTCTCTATGCTTCGTTGGAAATTATTAGCATAACTTTGGAAATTATGGTCTTATCGTTCCGTTTCAAAATGTTTACATCGACCTCAGATGATTCTTTAGCTTTGTCATACACAGTTGTCAGAAAGTTCTTCAATACTGTTCGACCTTAGGCAGAAGAGGCTATTTGTAGAAAATAGAATTCTTTTTAATATACCAAATGTAAGGATGCTCCTTTGTATGCATATAATAAGTTCATGTATATGTGTTTGTTTCTGTTTTGTGTTATGCGTAATTTTTTAGCTGGCGTAGACGTAGGTGCATCACACAAGTTTGATTATCCGCTTTCTTGTGTCTCCCGCAGATCGGTTAACCTTAGAGAAGACAACAACTTGTTCAGCAAGCAGACAGCTTAATCTTTTCCACGTCTTTGAAGCTTAGCTACATTCAAATAAAGACAGCATGTGGCTAAGATGAACAGCCTATGTTTTTGTATAGCAGGTCGAATATGATAATTCCGTTCCCCTCAGGGCGCCCACTCGGGTCTCGTCAGCTTTTTCCTTTGAACGTCAAATGCCAAATAAGCGACTACATTCCTGCCAATTGATTAGCAAAGTTGGACGCGTGCAGCAATCTCAGCGAGCTTTGATCTACTATTCCAATCAGCCTTTCCATCTGTCCCACAAAGCTTTCACTGTGTGCACTGCATACGTCCACGTGGTCGAATGTTGTATTCCTTTCGCAGAGTTAAACAAGTATACTGAAGTGTAGGCATTGCGTAGCCTCTTTCCGCTCGGCTGGCCGACTGAAACCCGCAAGGGACGTTGAATTGCATTATGCACTCGCCAGCTTAAAGTTCCATTTTCCGCTTGCCTTGACAGAGTGAATTCGAAATGCACTGATCAAAGTAATGGTTCTTTTCCAATTTTTAACACTGCTTAAATTTCTCCCAATTACTTCGCCTAACTGTCACATGATTGTTGGGGTGATATTTCTCGTGGAAAATAAATGACACCTATTCCATTGGGAGTTTTTCTGTAGCTTTCGGGATTCAGGATATCATGCCAGTTTTAGCGGACTTAAATGGGGATGCTCGTATGGAGTTGTTCCCCACGCCTACATTTCAATTCCTTACTCCCTTAGGTAGAATAATTTTTTTCACATACATCTTGAGACCCCAAATTACGTAGACAGAAGCTAACGACGTGACAACGTCCCTTCTGATAGCTGTTACCATCAAAGGGCATGAAAACTAAGATGCTGTCCTATTGTGTTTGCCTTTCTTATTAGCATCGGTCCTACAGGCACTTTCCGGTTGTTCGTTTACAATTTTAAGTCTGTTGATCAATTGAGACGTCTTGACTTAAGAATGGACCTACAGATGTACTACTTGTGGAATTTCTGAAATTGAATTTCATTACCATATTGATTTTGGTTCACTTGTATTGCAGCATGTACCAATAGCTGGCGGAAAGGCGACAAGCCGTCGCCTAATTCTTTTGCTAGTCTGTATCTTTTAAAAACAAGTTGACTTTACGATTTTCTGATGTATTACCTGTCTACTATTTAAAGTCCGTCGTTCGGGTCTTCGCGTCGCTGCATTGCAACTTTGGAGGGAGCCAGCTGTTTTTTCCGTTGGAATTTCGCTGCTTCGATTTAGAATTGGCAGGGCGATTTCTTTTCGATTGCCTCTTTACGCGCTATAAGTTACTCTTTAAATTGAAACGCAAACTGACAACTTGGGCACCCCATTTAACGACGGCCTGGCAAAGAGGCGCACTTTTAAAGCGAGGCAGCTTAACTATAAGGATGAGTTGTTGTCAAGCGAAGCTATTTCACTCGCTGTAATTTTTTCCCGCCTTCTTATCCTCGCCTCTTCTCTACATTTGCCGAACGAAAGTTTCCGCTCGTACTTTCGATCCGCTAATTGAAAACTTTGCAAGCACAAATATAGGATGGCGTATTTATTGCATCAGCGAGAGGTAGTTCTGTTTGAAGACGTTTCTTTCGCAAATCGCCGTTCGATTAAATCGTCCAATGAGTTAGGCGTAATGTAGGGCGTTTGTTTATTAAAAAGAGAAGTTGAAACCAATTTATCAGACATGCAACCTTTGCTAGGCTCTGCTTCCTATTGAATTGTCACGTCGTGCGCAGTCTATACAATATACGTGTTCTTCTAAGCTGAAACATGCAGCTACTTAATTCTGTGCGCCAATCAGGCTTAGTGTGTTTATAAATGGTGGAGATTAATTCAGGTGCGAATTGATCACGTGAGTGCAGACGTAACCTGTTCCATTGAACTGACATCGAGTCACTCTAAGTACGCGTGCTTTGTTCTTTCTGCGATACATTGAAAAATTTTGCTGTCTCCTTTTTTGGCATCATTTATAGGACTTGAAGCTCTACCCGTGTTGGTTTGTTCTAGAAAGCAACTGGGACATTCCTGCGCGTTTGTCCTTTTGAACTAAAATTGCCCATGCTGCTGACCTAACGTCAGCGTCACTTTGAAAGTTTCCCCACGCTAATGTAATGGAATTTGAATTTGCATATTTTGACCATTCAACGCGATTCTTTATCCGTTGCCACATTTTTGCTTGCGGGCAGTCCTTGCCTGGTTTCTTGTCATTTTTAACTGATATTAAAACTAATCGATGAACGCAAGCGCGGAAGACTGATTGTATTATTATATATTTTAATATTTTGAATGCATCGACCGCTTTGTAAAGGAGCTGTGCAGTTGATTTCACAAAGTGCGAAGAAATTACGGCCCCTTTGAATGTTCTATCATTCAAGTGAAGCTGACGATGGGAAAAGTGTTTTCCGGCAACTTTACTGAATTAAAGTTGTCTTCACTGGAGAAAACCGGGTTAGGGTCAAAATCCCGAAAGTCGAAATCCTGCATAGGTCATAATCCCGAAGGGTAGAAATCCCGCATGGGTCAAAATCCCAATAGGTCGAAATCCCGCATGGGTCGAAATCCCGAATAGGTCGAAAATGCACTGTAAAGCGTGGCCTTGTTTCAGTTGTGCATTGGCATCTTCTAGTTTTGGATTAATCGAAATGACTCCTTCAACTTTTGCGGCTCACCTATGAACGCAGCTGGTATTTTTTTCAGCAGAGCAATCTTTTTACAAATGATAAGAAGGCAAAGAGATCAACCCAGTTAACAAAACTAGAGGTAAACTAGAAGATGCCAATGCACAACTGAAACAAGGCCACGCTTTACAGTGCATTTTCGACCTATTCGGGATTTCGAGGGTTCGATATTATGACCTGTGCGGGATTTCGAGCCTTCGGGATTTTGACCACCACCAGAGGAAACCGTCTATCTTCAGTGATAACAAGCGTTCCACTATCAGTTTTATAGTAAAAGTTTGTAGCTATGCTAAATCTGTCTTTTAGAGGTAAATGGATCCATGAATGCCGACGCAGTAGGCAAGTTGAATGAAAAATGTCACTTTATTACGGGGCGTTGTAAATCTGAGGATATTGTGATTTGCCAATGGTACACGCAAACTGTTGAGCGTTCATTGACTTGTAAGAGGCGTTCAACTTTTGATGACAATGGTTTCACGTTGTTTAGCCATGTTCACAGCTTCAATAGTTGAGATGCCGAATATGGCGGAACGAGTTTTAGAAGTTCCATGTCCATAACATCCTCTATGAGTAACCGATCAAAGTATTCGTCAACGCCTAAATGCAAATTCAATAAGCACTGCGAGGGAGTGTTGTGCTTTTCCTTTGCAGCTTGTTTGTTCGTTTTAAAAATTTCTTTTCGCGCTCGCGCTCGGCTATCAGAGCAACGTGTTTCGAGCTGACGTTTGCTGCCATTGGCGCAACTTAGCTTCGTAATTGATAGATAGTTGAGTCCGTTAAGGCGAACGTCCGTCAGGAAAAACACTTAGCGTTAAGGCGCAAAAACTTCGTCGTTGTGACGGTTTTTCGATAAAATAAAATTTCAACAGCTTTTTAACCAATATAAATCGCGATGCGTTAATTGGTACACGCAATTTGGCGACTTTGCCGGATTCGTTCGCCTAATCAAGTCCGTTATTGCAGCTTGCGCGAAAACGAAACGCGTTTGACCAATGCAGTCTTGCATTCAATGCGAAATCGCGTTTTTACTTCATTGCTATCAACGTTTCGCTGTCGCGGGGAATCGTTTGACTTTTTCATCGTCCAACAGTTTGCAAAAGTGAAGTCGTAGTAATTTCATTTCCCGCGCCTTAATGGAATGAAATTGCTTCAGGAATATAATTGAGCCCTATCAGAGATGGAGCGCAGATTCAGTTCTTTGTGCAATGGTCATCCAATCCACTTGACCATACTCTAACATTGAAATTGCATAGATGCTGAATAACTGGTGACAGTAATTTATTCAACTGACGCCTCAAGTGAAATAATAGTATTTCGTGTACCTTAGAGGCTATCAACTGCTCTTTGATGGCCTTTTATGAATATGGTGGGCCTTTTATCCCGGCGCGTTTTCCCAGTAGTTACGTTCTCAAAACACTATTTCGAATAAACGCTCTTCATGCCTCTCTCCTTCTTAGCATGGCTTAATATAATCGTCTGCCGATTTTAGAAGCTCGGAGACGATTCCAAGTCGTGCCTGCACCTTGTCAAAGTTGACCATGTTCCAGGTATGGTGTTTTTTCAAATTTAGCTTTGCCAGTTCTGCTCTAAGCGGCTGATTGCAGAGCGAAAAGTGCGTATGAATAATTATGCCGTAAATCCATTCTCCTTAAGATAGAGCTGCATTGCGATAAGACGCAAGTGACGACAGCGAGAGCTCTATTGTTTTGGCGTTAAGAGAATTTATTGACGTTATTTAAATTTTGCTGCCTAGTTGCCTACCGCCTTCCTTCGCGCGTTGCTTGCCGCTTGACGGGTTTAAGTGTTGCGGAGTTGTACTTTAAGAATTGATCATTGACTTATAAGCATGCTGTTCTGATTTTGTGGATTATTCTCGAGCGAATTTTCCGCATACCTTATTTACGTTCCATATTAGGCATGCATAAGTAATGATGCGCGCATTGCAGGGCTAACTGCCACTTAAGGTGAGCTAAGTTGGTTTCGCCTGAGCGGTTTGCTTCGATTTTGCTAAGCAATGAATTTAGTAGTAGTTGTAACCTTCTTAGAACGACTCTCATTGACCGGACACATTCGTGAACATAAATTAGTATTCTCCATGCCTGTGCGCGCCTCTTTCAAGATAGTGTCGGGATTTGCAACCTCGCGCTAAATACTTTATGCGTGTCTATTTTTAAAAAGCTTTTATGACTAAATTTGGCAACTTAATGTCGTTATCAGCTCTGATGGAAAAGAACATTGCTGATAACGTCTTAATCTACGCACATGCCTATTTTGCACAAGAAATGGCTGCTCTCGTTAAAGCCAGTTGCCCTTAAGGTTGAATGCCTAATGTGCCCGCGCGGGACGTCTCATCGTTTTTTTGTGATAGCGGCAGTGGAAATTGCCTTGAAAACCCTTGAAACCTTACGCAAGAAGCTTAGTGCTGCTATAGCTTGTTATATGATTTGATTCAATTTCAATGGCAACGCTGTGCAGCCGTTAGCACAACTGTGCGTTTGTGCAGCTTGCCAAATTTGGAAAGGCAAAACTTGACGAGCCTAATTTATCTCCGTATTTAGCAGCTTTCCCAAGGCGTCGGCTAAAAATGTTTGCATGCTTTTACCAGTTGACGACTTTGATTTCGTTGCAAGTTTTTCTGCTAATTATTTAATCTTGCCGAGCAGCTCTCATGTAAGCTTATGGAAACGGTGGCGACCATCAGTTGGGGAGATATTTGCGATTGCGTGAAGCGCACGCGTCTTTTTGCGACAAATTGGCCGGCATAAGGTTTGTTCAAATTGACAAATGCTTTGCTGTTGAAGTTAAGTTGTCACTCCAATTCGCAATTGCCATTTCCGCTGCGCGTTGAATTATGTCTATCATTTCGCTATCCGCTTGAGCGAACGGGAAGCGGACGCAACGTTTTTTCAAAAGTAGGTTGCCAGATATTATGCGAACCGTCTTTTACGTATTAATACTTAATCGAATGTGAACGATAGACTTATCACAAATGCAGCGATAATAAAGGTTATCTCTTAGCACAGAAACGGATAGTTAAAGCATAAAGCGAAGAAGGATTAACTTGTATATCGAACAGCCCATATTTTTTGACTACATTCGTTGGGCCGACTATATATGTATATATTTTTTTGTTATGCTTAACTGTGGCACTTTTACTTGCCCTAACCTTGTGTGAAGTATGTTTATGTGAATTTAGAGACATCACTTCATCCTGAGAAAGTATTACTACTATTTATAGGGCAGAGAGTGTTTACTGAAATGCAATTCAGTTAGTGAAGCGCTGGCACTCACAAGAACTCTTCTAGTCGATCAGTCCCTGAATTTTCAAGCGTTTTCGCAGTGCATTGCCTGAAGGGGGTGCCTAACTTTCGCGCATTTTAGCTTCATATACGATTGTATGCGCACGCATCGACGGTACGGCGAAGCGGACAAACAGGGGATTTTTAAAAAAGTTTATCCGAAAATACGATGCCCGTTATCATCTGCGCCAGTCGACGCTTTATTGCCATTGCTCTGTTTTACGCTTTGCTCTTACGATAATAGCAGGTTGTGGTGGTCACGTGACGTATTTTAAATTGTCCATTTTTTTTATCCTTTTGAGTCCTTCCGGCTAAGTTAGTACGTCCGTATCGAACTACTACGGGCGTTTAATCGTGATTAATAATTTCCAACATTTGAACGGACGTTTACAATGACGAACAGCGGCAGCGGAAATATTTTTGCGTAGATAAGGTCTCCTTATCGTATGATTAGATTCTTAGATTCGATTGTTCAATCGATCTGAACGCTCGCTTTTATGCCTGATGTTTATTATCGTCGAAGAGGAAAAGTTGATTGAAAAAATGGTGAATAACGCTCCTTCGCTTTGAGCGTAATGCAGAGTGCTTGTGGTAAAGTCTCATTGCTCTGCCAGGTGCGTTCAAATGCGTCTGCTTGTTTGGGTCTCACTGTTGGCCATTGGTTGTTTAGTCTATGCCTTTAAACTTTTCAAGTAACCTGTAGAGCTGCTTCATCTTGATCAGCTATTAATTAATAAGGATGCTAACGTTCAATCATTTACCTTTAGGGGCACTGGTGGTCATTAGACCAAAAATAGAAATCTCAAATGGTCGAAATCCCGAATACTCATATTGTCGAACAGGAAGAAATGCCTGAAGGCTGGAAACGTCGCACTGGTTTAATTCATGAAAGGGCAATTTCCTGAGTAGGAGACACCCTGAACGAACCGAAATCCTGAAAGTCAAATTTCAGGTATAGTTCGAAGTCCAGATGACCGAACGCTGACATCAGATGGTCCTATTTTGGCTATTTTGCTCTCATAGTTGCTAAATAAAGAGGACCAAGGAGACTCAAAGCTCGTCTACAGAGGTACAAACAAAGCAGTGCCACAATAGAAGGATACCTTCATGGTCGAAAGGAAGCTCCCACTTAGCAACCATAAGTACAATGCAGGCTCCGGCCGCCCTGTTCGACAATATGAGTATTCGGGATTTTGTCCATTCAATATTTCGACTTTGAATCTTACGACCCAAACCAGTTTAGGTAGTATATTCGCAGTTTTGCTTTCACAAGGCAGGCAAATGGTTGGAGGTTGGCTCTAGTTGTTTCCACGGCTCTACTTTGCATTTTCCGCGAGCTTAATATTGAACTAGCTGGCATAACTAGACGAATGAAAGTGCTACGTTGAAAGTACACGTGGGCGCATTGAGCGGAGACTAATCTCTAGTTAGTCCATTGTTTTAGTTACGCGACAGCTTTTCAACTTTGCGGCCGAAGGCTGAGAGAAAAGAAAAGTTTTCCAAAGCTCCTTTTCTGGGTTCAAGTTGAGCTGATCGCCCGTGCCAATGTAAATAATTTATGCGCAACCATGAATCACACAACCCTGAAGGGGACTCGTAGCTAATAGTTTATGAACGAATTTTTAATTTGCATGGCGCGCTGTCTAGCTGCAAAAATCAGATTAATTGAAATTTGCATAAATTCAATTGAAATGTTACTGTAGAACCCTTCTTCTCGCTGTACGAATAATATCAGATGTTTTGCGCGATGGAAGCTAGCTTCGCTGTAACGTTACGGTCCTGTAAGTGCAGGTGGCCTCATGTCGTCCGCTGAGTAGCAGCGGAAAGTGAGCTACCTAATAATTAATCGTAGGGGCGCCTAAGAGCAGCTTGATTGATTCACCTACGCTTATTTTGTACCTGAATTGGTAATTGAGCTTTGCTTGTGCTTTGATTGCTTCGCTTCGCATTCATCTTGTGTTTCGATTACAATATACTGCACCTGTACGTCTGTTTCCATTTTTGTCGACTGCGCGTTACCGAATACCATTTTTGGTTAATGTAGTCATGTAAAGGAAGGCGGTGTGGCTGCAGATAATCTCGCTTTTGTTTTTGGAAAACGGGTAGACATCCTTGCCGCTATTGCAGAAGAACTTCGCGAAATCTGCCTTGCATTCCGTTTCGTTGAAGTATGTTTTAAAAATTTGCATATATTATAACTTAGGCATCAGTTGTAGAATTACGCCGCAAAGATGATTTGTCTACGGCGATGCTTTTTACATTTTTCCAGGGTGCTTTTGTGGAGGAACGATTTTTTGACTTCCTCTTCTTTTGCCCTCCATTATATTCGTCATTCGAAAAATGCATAATAAGTTGTAATTTATCCGAATCAGTTTTTTTTAGTTTAAATTCCATTTAGCGTATCGTTTTCTGGTGGTGAATTAGAGCTTTTGATAAGTCTGCGTGAATGCCGCGATCGACTGCTAAGTGCAATTTCAGAAAGGCTCGAAAAGTTTTGTTGCAACCGCGAATTGCCGCCCAAAATAACATTAATGCTTCTACTGCCCCGTCCCGTCTGATTTTTCTTCTCTCTGCCTTTAAGCTGCGTTTGTCAAAGATCGCTCGCCTCCGTTAAGCAACCAATCGGTACTTACTCTCTGCTTTGCTATGTCACTTAATGTCGCAAAGTTGGGTTTATTTGTGCAAAACCATTATTCAAAGTGAGTTGTTTCAATTATGTCACCTTTTTCCCGTTGAAATTGAGGGTCATTTTAAGCAAGCGGCATAGATCGGTACGAGACGCATGTGTATACCTTTTTCTTTTCCATTGCAGAGCGCGTCGCTTTGTTGTGAATGCAAATTTTTAAATTGAAAGGACCTACGTGAATAATCGTTCAGTGGAGATCGACCTTGATTCACCCAGTTGCTTAGATCAGATTGAAGATGCACGAATTGTTGTAACATTACGTTACATCCCGTCTGACTCGAAAGCTACTATGCGTCTTCTTTGATATTACTTAACAGCGCATTCCTAAATAAGTTTTGTGATGACGCGCATTGGTTTAAGTCAGTAGTAACTGTTGCTGCTCAGTTTCAAACTCTTAGGCATAAATTATTCCAGCGATTCAATGTTGCCCTCATCTTGGAATCTGCTGATGAGAAATGCTTATTCAACTTTATGGAATTGATGCCATAGGTGAATTGCCACGGTCGTTGGCATACGCTAAAAGTAGGTTAGTTAGTTTCATGCATGTTTGGCAAATATATCTGCAGTGATAAAATTTTTGTTACGTGCAAGAAAGATGCTATACCATTTGTTATAAATAATTTATCGTTACGAACCGTAGGCCAAAGGATGTATTACGTTTCCCTGAGCACTTCAGGAACGTCTCCTCGCAAACTGCGTTGAATTTATGCGCCCTGTGTTTATGACCATTTGACGTATCAACGCTCTGATCCTACTTTATGTCTGTAGGCTCCTCACTGGGACCCTTTCGTCTCTAAACTGCCAGCTTGGAGCGTTGGTTGCCTTAAGATGCATTTGCGTGGCTTAAGCGGACCTTTGGGAACATGTAAGTCTCGTTGAGACACTGCTGATGCAGAAAGTTGAAATTCCCCTTCCGATTTCTATTGCTTTGCTCCCTTATCTAAGGCCTAAAGACTCGAACATTTGTGCACTTCCTTTTTTAGGTAAGCTACTTCGTTGGCGTCGTTCTAATTCACTTCCTAAGAGCGTCGGTTGCGAGTCATTTTCTCCTTTGCGTTTTCAATGGAATTTCTTAATGCGTACAACTACGCGCACTGCCTTCAAGCGTAAAACGCGTTTGTGATCGCTAGACCATGACCGCGCGGTCTGATGCAATAGTTTTCCTTTTCATGCATTGATCAAGTTCAGTGATCGCTCATTGCATTCATAGGAGAGCAGTTAAAGTTAAGGCATCCTCTCTGTCAGAGCAATTTGCGTCGATATGTTGAACTTTGCTGGTTGAAGTATGCTTGCTTTCATATTTTTATTAATAACACTAGAATGGTCTGAGTAGGACGCATGTGCAGAATGGCCTGCAAATGCGCGGTGCCGGTCAGAATCCCGAAAGTCGAAATCCCGATAGGTCAAAATCCCGACAGTCGAAATCCCGAAAGGTCTAAATCCCGCACGGGTCAAAATCCTGAAGGGTCGAAGTCCCGCATAGGTCATAATCCCGAAGGGTCGAAATCCGCATGGGTCAAAATCCTGATAGGTCGAAATCCCGAATAGGTCGAAAATGCACTGTAAAGCGCGGCCGTGTTTCAGTTGTGCATTGGCATCTTCTAGTTTTTCTTTAGTTTTGTTAACTGGGTTGATCTCGTTGCCTTCTTATGATTAGTAAAAGGATTGCTCTGCTGAAAAAAACACCAGCTGCGTTCATAGGTGAGCCGCAAAAGTTGAAGGAGTCATTTCGATTAATCCAAAACTAGAAGGTGCCAACGCACAACTGAAACAAGGCCACGCTTTACAGTGCATTTTCGACCTATTCGAGATTTCGACCTATCGGGATTTTGACCCATGGGGGATTTCTACCCTTCGGGATTATGACCCATGCGGGGATTTCGACCGTCAGGATTTTGACCTATCGGGATTTCGACTTTCGGGATTTTGACCCTAACCCGCACATATGTCCTACTCAGAATGGTTTTTTGTCAGTTGATGGCAAGTTGTTTAAGCACTGTTATTATGTGACGTCTTTTTTCATATCCTTACGGCTGTAGAACAGATAAAATTGTTGGACAACAGCACTTTATTTGATATGAAATTCACAGAACGGGATAAGTATATGCATCCTTTACTTTGGGGCTATTTCATAGAACAGGCACAATAAGTACATTGTTGTTTTGAGCAGCACGGTCTTCATATGTTGTCCACACCTTGATATTATACTGAGGCTTGAGCCGCATACCGGCTTCCTATATCTAGAAGATGCCATATTTGTTCTGTTGTTATTGCATGTTTTGATCAGGCATGTTCGACGCGGGCTGTCTCCTCCTGCTGCTTTCATACTTCCCTGCCAATTCACGCTTGAAGGAGTTATGACATCACTTGATAAAGAGTATGACTGCGTAGCGACGAGTAGTGGCACTCAAAATCCAGAACGCCCTATTGTTAGTATTCTCGAACGCTTCGTCACTGATTGTTGTATATTGTTGCTTGTTTCCATTGTTTCGTAGTTTCTTACAGTTATTCAAAATAAGTGTATACTGTGACTTATAAGCGGTAAGCAAATCCGAGGACGCCAGAATATGAAATAACGCAACTCCGAATGGCAAAAAACACAAAAGTGAATAGGCCATTAATTGATTGACGACAAAACGTCCTAGTCAGGTGGGACCACTGCGCGCCGGAAAAAAGTAGAAAACGAAACAAATCACGAACCAGCAGAGAATGTCAATTGCCTCTCATCATAGTCCATTGGGACAACATTGTTCTGTCACTTTTGCGCATTACTAATTGCCCTTTGCAAGCTTGCAATGTAACTTACATTGTGAGCGAACATTGTGCACCATACGCTTTGTATTGTAATTACCTTGTTTGAGCTGAAAGCTATGAGTAGGCACGTCTCGCTGCCGTCAACTCGACCAAGTAATATCATCTAACTACGTGAGGAAAATGAATTTATCCATACTTGTCTCATATGATGTAGTCGTCGTGGTTTTTAGAAAGTAAGGTTGTGCTTGAGCTCAGCAATAAGTTGTGTATATGAATAATATTACTAGTCGCGTGGTTAAGATGCTTTCTTGAAAGATAGATCTTTTAAAACCATATGAGACCATAGCGCTTTATCGCAAATTGCCTTCCGATTGAATGGTTGTGCAACCGTTACGCAACGTAGTGAAAAAACCTTAGTCTAATTAGAACTAAGTGGAATTGCGTAGCGGTTGACAGGAATCTCAAGGCTTCCATTTATTCCGATTCGCCTACTTATCGCGCAAAGTGAAGAGTTGGACTGTTTCGGTGGCGCTGTGCGCAAAAGTTTGCTTCATTGCTGAAAGGTTAATTCAATGGATTTCAATTTTTCCGTCTCCGCTATTTGTTCCTTTTTCTTTTACTTTGTTCAAGCGTACAGAGCTTTTAGTGGGCTCAATGTTAATGCCAAAATGGACGGCAAGATCGACCGAACTAAAGTGTAATGTTTTTCAAGCTTATCTACACGAATCAATCGGTACGGCTAAATGGAAGTACGCACGGTGGGTTTGTGAAAAGTTCACGTAACAGCTCTTTATAGTAACCGTGCTGCATTCAGTTTGATTGCTCACGCGAAAGTGCAGTGCATTGAGATACTCCGCTTTAGGCAAGTTTTATACCACCAAGAGCGGCGTGCAAAATTAAAATCAAATGGGCGAAACGCATGTTTTTCCTTCCATTTGTAGGGGCCCTAAAGCGAAGTCTCCCCAGAAGGCATGAATGAATTGATTATTCTTCTTCTGTTCCTACCCCGAATCTGTTGTAATGACCATTACTATTGCCGCCGGCTGTCTTGAGGCTCCCCACTCTACAATGGAGAATCGTTTCTTATGTTTTTCTGCCTTTTACATAGCGGAAGACAAACCGGCATAGCTGAGTACATTTATAGCCTGAGAGAGGAAGGTGCATTGACATATATGGTTGCAAATGATGCTGCCCAGTTGAGCTATGGTCATTAATGCAAAATTAGCTTGGCATGTGCGTTTGAGTTTCCGAGTTTTCCATCATGGCCGCTGGTTAATTTTGAATTGCTGCCGTTGAAGCAGCGCAAAGGTGCCCAATGCTGAACGCACCTGTTGCATCCTTGTCATGGAAACGGTTTGCTGCCATCTTCGCTTAGTATAAAGTCTTCAATTGCACTGCTGAAATATTCATGGCAACCGAAGAGAGCAATGCGACAGTTAGCGTTCTTCCAAGCGGGCTTGAATTTCCTAATAGCTTTTACGGATATGTCAACAATGAACGTCTCGTGAGGTCAGCAATGTTCAAACTATTGATGTAATAGCTGTCATAGAGACTAGTTCAAATCCAGTTTGTATTAGTTAAGCAGTTTGAATAATGAATGTTCTTTCGCCTTGTCTGCAATCCTGTGACCTTCCATAGATCGCAAGTGCCAACGATGTTCTGAGGAAGCACCTTTTTAAAATATGTTTATGTATTTCAATAATTGAAATGTAGCGTATGAGAATATGTTGCTAAACTTGAAGGAAGACTGAGAGTTACTATTGCAAATTTCCTTAGGGGCAAACTTTGTAGAAGTTTCAGCGTTCGTATCCGCAGGTCATAAATCTTGTTCGTCTTTCATAAGTGAGCAGGATTTATGTTGTACGCGTATCAACACGATAAAGTTCTTATCGCACCAATGTCAGCTGTTTCATGTCTCATGCGTGATTGATTTAACAATGTTCAAGGGCCTTTGAGAGCTTCCTTAGGCACCGCTTGCTTGAAGGCTTGGCCATGCTTTGCTAGCTTCAAAGGTAGCTCAATAGCAGCACTTAAGCTTTCTTTCAACTTTATTCGGGCCGCTCTTGCGTAAGACAGAAATTGATGCAAATGACACGATTGTAGCTTTTTCGAATAAGGCACTTCGAGCATTCAATGGCCTGAGTGGGCAATCCGTTGTGAGGCGTCACAACCGCTTGTTCCATTTTCTACATGAAATAGCCGACGTTCGGAACTTATCCATACAAGCTTCCATGCCGTTGATGGCTTTTGTTTGTGCGATTGTTTTTTATGTTTGCTCAGTTGGCATGACGACCTTCTATCGAAGTTTGCGCGATTGGAAAATTGCAAATCGCTAAGAACTTTTCTGGCTAAATTGTTCCCATTAAAAGCGTGCGTGGGCAGCCGTAGCTTTCTTCTCGTGAGTTGCCTCGAAACAGCTTTCAACCTTAAGCCTATTCAAACGCGAGCCAGCCGCCCAATTGACGCGTAAAATTTGAATTACTACCTGCTGATAGCATTTCAGCGTATTTCGCCCGTGAGCTTCCCTCGCTTGCCAAGCTTTTATTTTGTAAGCACAAGCAGGCGCGCTACGCTGTAGAACAATTTGTGTGCTTAGAATTAGTTGTGCCGTTAGCATTGGGTGAACTGTCGCCCTTATGTTGGGCCTAATCGTTGGAGAACGCGAGTGACGCTTTCTTTGGGATTTGCGAAATTACTTTTTTAAATTTTTGCATGTCAGTCATTCAGCTTCAAAGGCAACCGCATGCTGTGTTCAACGTTTGTTTTTGCAGTTTGCCCTTTCCTTATAAGTTGCCTGTCTTATCCATGCAAGTTAGGCATGTTTTTTATTTTAACGCAGAGAGGCAGAGGTGGATACGGACACGGATTTCGCTGCTTCTTAATCTCACCAATCGTACTTTTTCTTCGAAAGGTCGTTGGCGGGATTGACCAACAAGCGTAGCGTTTATCCACTTTAAAGGTTGAACGTTGAGCTGCCTGTGCGGTTCAAAAATATTTCAAGTAAGAAAAGCTGTTTCTGTTCTCCACGTCTTTTCGTGTCAACGTCTCCGGTTGACGTAAAGCTCCGTGAAGCGTTTCTTACAATGCGAGTATCTTCAAGCTTAAGCGAGAAATTACGTCCATTCCATTTCTTTGTGGAGGGCAAAGTTTTGCGCAGTCGATTTGAGCTGAATGATTGTAAGTACAATTTGCCATTCAATTCGTTCCAGCGGCGTTCCACTCTGTCCATTTCACTAAATCAATGAACTTTGTACTTTCCTTATTAACGGATCAGTAGTGATCGCTATTTCTTCTCCTTCCAAGCTTGTACTGAGACATAAGCAATGGCATGTTCGACAGCTTCTTTAAACAAGGACATTTACTTAAAACGGGCCGACGCACACCATAAAAGGCAGCTTTTTTGTAAGATATTATGGGCCCTTTTCTCTCCCTCTTTCTCGAAGCTGACGTAGCAGTACATAATTGGTGTGTGCGTGCACTTCACTGCTGTGTAATAATACAAGCGCAACTCATTGCCCAACAGGCTTTAGTGGTATGTTTGCCAAATGCAGATGCTATTCATCAGCATAACTTCCATTCTTGTTCGTGATTAGATTTCTTAATGAAGGCATCATTCACACTCTGTAGTGCTTATAGTTGGATAAGGCCTCTTGGAATCAAATATTCATTCAAAATGTTGACTGGTTTTCTCCTTACCAGCTTAGCTTGCCTTAAATGGAATCCCTTCAAAGAGTATGCATTGTAGTCTAGGCTGCTTGCGTATTGTCTCGAGCCTCTGTGCGTATTCCAGGAGTTGCAAGGAATAAGCATGATTGCCTGGATATGGCAAAACTGTGCTGCAGGCGTTTTCCTTGTTTGGGCATCTTTCCCTTGGTGACTTCTTTAATCGATTAGAATGTTTCCGATGACAATCTTGGAGATATCTAGAAGCGACGGCAGTCTAATTCGATAAACTCTTCTTGAGCAACTCTAGCATGGTTGCAATCTGCTGCCGGCGAACTGTTTAATCGTTTCGCTATTTCGGCATCATTTGATTGGGTACTAAGCAGTGTAGCGCGCTCGCTTCATTGGTTCTCTGTTGAAAAAATATGACCATTTAAGGGAATGCTGCCTTTTGGTCTGAAGCGTAAGAATTGCTTACTCGCTCCTTTATTTCCGATTGCTACCTTGCTAACAGGCGCGATTTGCGTTATACGCTGAAATAAGAGCTAGTACTTATTGCAGGAGTGGTCACTTCCGTCTATAGGCATGATCGACCAGAATGTTGGCCAAAGGATAATAGAGTTGAATGTCGGAGGCGAAAAATATCAGACAACCTTGGCAACGTTGACAAAAGATTCCAACTCGGTGCTGAGCCGACAAGTGTTGGCTTTGGAAAGTCCAAGAGACTCGTCTCCTCCTGCGGATGACACGGAACGTGATTCCGTGATTTCTTGCTTCTCCAGCGGCTCATACTTTATAGATCGCGACGGAAAGCTTTTCCGATACGTTTTGGAATATCTACGCAATGGTAAGCTCATTTTGCCGGAATCGTTCAACGAATACGAAGCGCTGTATGAAGAAGCTCGTTTTTTCAATGTGGACGGATTACTACAGGAAATTCAAGTAAGATTTCATGGCTACGCCCCCAAACGTCAAAGCGCGTTCATGCATCCGATTGTAACGTTAAATTGCTGGACCAACTATCGCATTTCGCTCATGAAACTTGCCGTGCTGTGTTCAACGTTTTGAAAATTTCAAAGTGGCAAACGAAATGAACCAACCTTTGTATCGGCATCCGCGTAGTGTCACAACATTTGAAAGGATTTCTTCCTTGAGCTCTTAACTAAGGCTCCATTGACGATACGGGTGCGTAACGTTTCATTAGTACTAATATGCACGGAAAGCAGCCCATATAAGTCTAAAAATATTTGTTCTGTCAGAGCTTTCGGGCTTGACCGTGCCAATACGTATATGATCATGGCCAATCCCGAATGTTAAATACATCAACACCAATGAAAGCTTAACTGAGGCTGTTAGCTTTTTCTCTACATTTCTTGGGGCGAATCTCATCGGAATATTTTTTTTTGGTTGCCGACAGCAGACAGTAGTTTTCCCACTTCACGACGAGCTGTCCAGTTTTGTTCGGGAATATTGAGCGCAAAAATGATTTATTGCTGCACACTTTTATTGACCACTTTTTTCCTTTCATCGATTGCACGTGCTGTTGCAGAAGCCGCTGCTTTTCAACGGATGCAAAAGATTTGCAAAGACCCTTTTTGAAGACTGCGCAATTGTATTAGGCTGACCTCATCCAGAAGTCGCTGTCCAACGTTGAAGGCAATGAGTCTTTTAAACTTACGCGTACTGCCCTGATGTAATCATATGATTACGTTAAATTAACATATAACGTTGTATCGCTGAGGCGAAT
The DNA here is from genome assembly GCA_000797535.1 of Trichuris suis. Classification (NCBI taxonomy): domain Eukaryota; kingdom Metazoa; phylum Nematoda; class Enoplea; order Trichinellida; family Trichuridae; genus Trichuris; species Trichuris suis. The sequence continues at coordinate 63,636 of KN538384.1, read as the reverse complement.
TAAAAAGAATTCATAAGTTAATATTGCATTCGTATTCCGCAATGGGAAAAATTCATTATCTGCATTGTAACGTTGGCCGTTCATTAAACCTGAGATACACTATCAATGAAGGATGATGCCAAAAATGTCCTTTGTTATATACTCCTATTTTTTACGCGATATTATGGATGCATTAGTTTGTCGCGACCGTTTCTATTCAGAACGTTTTGCCTTATTTTCCTACTTTTACGCAAAATTGATCCCATTACCTGAAGCCGTTTGTTCAATCACTTCCAAGACTTCTGTGGGCCATAGGCGAATGAAGATTCCACTTTCTACTCTTTAGCGGGAGCACTTTTTAAAAGCTCTCTCAGCAGGAAAGGGTGGATTCCAACTTTCTCGCAAAATCAATGAAATAAGTTCGCCTTGTGAAAGTGCGTGTCGAAGAATCATGTATTCATTTCAATCGAGCGTCCGCTGAACGACTAGAACAACCAATGAATGAAAATTACTATTCTATAGTATTAATGTTAGTAAGCGCTTGTATTCTCTGCCAATCCGCATTTTAGTTAATCTACTATGAATACATCCATTCCGGTGAACTTCATTGCCATTGTCTAGCATTAAGCAGTATATACGCTCTTTTTCAGGAGCGCATTGCTTATCGCGCAAAGTCGGCGCGCGAAATGACTACCATTGATCGAAGTGGCGAATTTACTTTGTGCGATACATTGGACGGCAGAAGCGACGGTCCTGGGCACATCACCATTGGATATCGGGGCAGTTTTACTTTCGGTCGCAACGGTCAAGCGGAAGTAAACTTCCGAAAGTTGAATCGAATATTAGTTTGCGGCCGAGCAAGTACGTGCAGAGAAGTTTTCCGCGACACCTTAAACGAAAGCCGAGATCCGGACAGAGGCGGAGGGAATCGATACACTTCAAGAATGTTTTTGAAGCATGCCAGTCTTGAGCAAGCTTTCGATATGCTTGCCGAAAAGGGATTTCGACTTATTGCCAGTTGCGCATCCGCGGCATCGTATGGCTACTCGGATGTGGCCAGATCAGGAACAGAGAATGAGGAAGCCAAATGGAACCATTACAATGAGTTTGTCTTTTTCCGAGAGTAGGTCAATTGCGGAACTTTCATTCACCCTCTTATCAAGTGCGCAATACGTCATCCGCTTCTTCTCAATGACGCGAACATTTGCATTGTTAAAAAATTAGCCTATTATTCTTTTAGTGTCATCTGCTGCTTAAGTTCTTATTTAATAAATATGTTCGCTAGTGTTGCTCACGGTTGTGCTTATTCGAATTGATGGTTTGCGTCATTGTTATCTGGCTGCAGCGTTGGGCCCTTTTGAAAACAGTTTCCCTTACTTGGTCATACTTGTTCACTGGACAATATTCTACCGTTTTGGCAAGTATAGAACGTAAGTACACTTTCTCATTGTTTACTAGTCCGTATTATTAATAATGCATTTGCGTCTTAAGGTCAGCTCTGATGCACTTCATTAATATTAATAGCACGTAAGCAGCTCTTAGTGGACTTGTCGCCTTATAGTCTTTTGATGTTGGCGCAGTTTCATGCATGGAAAATTAAGAAGCATTTTGTTCGCCTCTCATTATGTGGCGCAGAATGGCTTGGTGCACCGGTGAATAAGTAGCTCTGACATTTTTTGGATACTTTAGTCTTCAACTGCCAAAGTCATTCGTTGGGCTCCACGTTTGCCATTATTTTTCAAAAAAGCCATGTCAGTGCAAATGATCGCTTACTCAAGATTTACGCTCGCAGGAGACTACATTTCAGCGAGCTCAAAATCCCACGCGGAACATCCCTTGGTAGCCATTTGTTAAAAGAGGGAAATCCCCGTTGCCTACTTGTACATGCTGGCTTGTACGGCGAAGGAAAGCAGGGAATTCTTTTGTTTCCTCCGATTACGCATTGCTGCCTACAACAGTCACTGCATGCAGTTTGTGAATGATCTGATAGATCTGTCATTAACTAGGCTGTCTCAAAAAATTCTGCATTCACGCCTTGCGCTGATCATTTCACTTATAATAAGGCACATCACCTTTTTGCCAGTCGTCTCCAGTTTGCTTAAGCCTTCATATCTATATGCAGTACGTCTAGAAGCTGTCACAATTATGTTAATTGAACTGGTCCGTAAAACTAAGTCATTTAGTACTTTAATTGCTTTGCCGTAACAAAGCTGCTAAAATAAACTGTCGTTGGCAAAGTCTACCCGAACGTCACGAGACTAATCACCCAATCTCCTGATCGGTGATAGCTTGCTCGGAAACGAATTTTTGCCTATTCTGAAATTCATCGTAATTTCGTAGTGATTACGAGCTGGTAACAGCAGATGGAGATTACGTCACTTTCATTTTACAGATAAAGAAGCCGTTTCTTATCATGTCAGTATTCCCGGAGCTTTCGAAATGCACGTGATCTCGTCTTCAACTTGTTGCGTACGCTGAACATAGGATCGAGAGTATCCCGAGAGGTCTTCATGAGCTTTCATAAAATGATATAAAAAGAGGCTTCCTTTGTAAAATGAAACCTATGATATAATCGCGTACTACACATTTCAGTTGCTGTTGGCCATAAGTGTGGAAATCACTTTACGCGCAGCGCGTTGTTGACGCCTTATTGTTCAGTCAGTCAGCCAGCCGGCTGCCAATAGCGTTATTATAATTTTTCTGGATTTTCAAAGCTATCTAAATTCGCTGCTACGTTTCTGTGCAAATAACTTTCATGAGCGCGTCAGTTTTTGCAAGACCGAAATATTTTGCTCCAAAAGGTTACACGAATAATATTTTTAAAAAAGACTCGACGTATGTCTCAGCTCTGCAAACTTTACAAAGGTCATTGGAAAAACAAAATATGGAACATAATTCTTAAAGCGATTTCGTTATGTCTATACTTGAATGTAGCCTTCAGCGGCTGATTATTCGCAGCAATGCTACGCTAACACTGCCTGGGAAAGACGCAAAAAGAAAAACATGGTCACTTTGTAGATGTCACCATAGGATATATGCTCATTTGAGCATTGTTGACGAATTCGACGATTTTTCCCGCTCTTTATGCAAATCCATGTATTCCTGCAACCGCTCCATTTCATACGGTAAGATGGGAAGAATTATTTATTGCTTATGGATTTCACGCACGCCTTTAGCTTTTTCACACAGATGGCGCCACAATCGGCCAATATCGTGCAGTGGCGTGAAATAAAACATGTTGCTTTGAAGTTGCTGAATAATGCGTATTTCTTTTCGTCTCCAAGTTGGTGTAGCAAGTATTCAGAGATGACCATGCTTGGACCGACCAACGAATTTGAATTTTGATGGTTTCTTAGCAACTCGGCTGTGCACTGGAGGTGATCAGCTTTCGTAAGTGGAAGCGCTGAGCTGCTTCAGGCATTAGCTGAACGAAGCCGTTTAATGTTTGCATGTCGGAAGTTTTCTTATTGCAGCCTTATTTGCACGACCTGCTGCGCATTATTGTTAATATATTATCTGCTTTTTAGCACTGACTTGCCAAAGTTAGTGGCGAAGCCAAGACCGTATTTGTTTGCATTAGCATATTCAAAACGCCTAACACAATGAAACCGTATGGAATGCACTGAACCGTTTGCAAAAGCGAGTCGGCTTGTGCTTGCGTGTGTGAACAGCTTATGCATACTGAACTTAGTTTCTCCTCATAAAACGGAGCTACGGTGCAATATATAAGCAGACGGTTCATCGACTCTTTCAGCAACTATGAAGAGGTAAGCGAACTTGTTCATTTAGTTATTTGCAATTTCAATTTAAACAACCTCATTTTACTACTGTACTGCGTAAAAAGAAAAGCAGATATGCGTTCAATTAACATAAAATTGAACGAGCTTGACGCGGTCGCTGCCGCGGCTTAATGGTCTCGATTGTGTGTGCCCTAACATTCAAGCGCTCAAACGAGTTGGCAGTTGCTGGTAATGATTTTTGACAAATAAGATAACGAACATTTTACACAACAATGGAATTCGCGGTTTCACTTATTTCGTGCCATTTTAATTTGCTCCGCAACTTTGCAAAGTTACCTTTCTAATTGATCCATAAACTGATGGAGAAACAACGCGGCTCAGTGAGTAGCAAATGAAGCGTATCTTTTCGTATTGGCTGTTAATAATACGTACACATTGGCGGTGATTTTGCCTGAAGATCAAAAATAAACAATAACGATATATGCGTGTCGCTAAATTTTTGTTTAACTTGGACAGAGTTCAATTCATTTGACAATCAACTCGTTGCAGTCATTGCTGTGCATTTCTTAAGTTTGTTTACATTAAATTAACGAATTTATTAATTTCGGTTTATTGATTTTGCATTTATGCTTCTATTAATATAAGGCAAAGTCTGACGCTGTCGCAAATGCGGCAAAGAACCTTATTTTAAAAAATCTTTATTCATAAATTTCAGAGCTTTCGTAATGTCTTCTTTCATTCTACCTGCAGCCAAGTTCATTACTATTGTTATTAATATGCAAAGTAGCATATCCGAAGTCGACCTACGCGCTCATTGAACGGAGCGTAGCCGTACTATAACGGTGTTTCGAGATATATCTGAAGCAGTTGAACTCACTATATGCTCTTGGCCATTTAATCAGTTTACACTTAAGTTAGAAACAAAATAAACTTTCCATTAAGCATAGCAGCTGTTCCTTCTTGCCAATCTTCCATGAGCCGTAGTACGTACATTTGAATCGATTATTTTTGGCTGCTGAACATGTCTGAAGAGTAAAAATTCATTACGCCTAAATCTATTCAATTACTATTTTATTCAGTGCGTAACGGAGTCATTGAAAATGGACTAAAAAGTATGAATGAACTCATTCTAGCGGTTTGGTCACTCGCCATCAGCGCGCTATTGAGCTAACGATGGAACCAGTAGCTTCACAAAGTTAAGCGAAATATGCTAATCATGGTTTCAGCTGTTTGCTAATAAACTATCCAACCTTCTACTGATTGAAGTGTTGCTTTCGTAATTGCATACTTCCTGAACAACAGTCACGGTTAATCAGGCCGCCTCATTGAAGCAATGATTGGTTGATTGTTAAAATTTTCTCAAGCCGTTCGATTGGGCGAGGATAACTGCTAAGCCAAAGGTTTAACTGCATTTGTAGTAACGCGTTTCCTTGCGCGAGACGGCGCCGTCACATTGATAAAAGGATGCTCATTGATTTGGAGCAGTGTGTGTGTGTGTATGTGTGTAATTACTTAACTTGGAAGCAGTGATGGACTATTCTTTGTTTCCTATCTTCGAAGGTAAACTACCTACTTGCGTCTACGCTTCAAATCAATAAATCCATGATGGCATAATAATTGAAAATGGAACAAAAGAGCTCGATGTTATGTCGGGCAAAAGTAGCTTGATTCCGTGTGCTACTACTAACTGCGCTGTTAGGGAGCGGCCTAAAGCTAAAAGCTTTCTTTAGCTCATTCCCCAAGTGAAGCTTCAACTTTTGCAGAGTGATTTATTCATTGGCTAATAGAGACTGCGAAACAGATAAGGCTGAAATGGAGAACTGTATGATTTCGGATATTCGTGACGCAGGCAGAATAATGCCGTCTCTCATGGACAGAAGCGATGATATTCCTGACATCATTGAGCTCCATGTGGGGAACTGCACATACGTTACCACTTGGGCAACCGTGGAAAAACAGGAAAAGGATACTGCTGATTTTTTTCGTCAAAAAATCGTAGCTTCAAAATCGGATGACAAGGTAAGCTTAAAATTTACGAACCTGCATTCTGTTAAAGCTTTCCATTAAGCAAAAACTTTCAATGACGTGCCAGTTTTGCCGGTTATTAAAGTTTCTGAAATTTTAACAGAATTTCAGCTCCTGTTTTCTATTATTGCAAACTTTCTCCGCTGTTCATTAACAGCCAATGCATAGTCAATTAGCGGAACGAGAATTTGCCGGCCAATTTATTTTCCTTGGCGCAAAGCGCGCAAGCTAATTAGGCGTTCATAACTTTTTGAATATTAGACTACTTTTCGGAGATTGTTTCGCAAGAGCGCTGATCTATGAAAGCGAATTTCGCTTCTGCGTTTGCCGCCAAAGTCGACTGCCTTTTTTGCCCGTTGGAACATTCAGCCTTTTGATAAGTGAATTTTTAAAAAATGACTCTCTTGCTATGATCGAGTGAAACTCAAGTAGAGGTTCTTACTTATAAAGCAGTCATTAGCTTCTTTTTAGGCCTTCTTCAGATCAGCTGGGCAAATAAAGTTAACTCAATATTCTCAAGTAGTCCTTATACGCTTATTGTACTGACCTTGAGATGTGGTTAGTGCTATGACAACGGGATTCAACATAGATCTTTATTAACACGCTCTAACAAATAGTATGTTTTTATTTTCTCCTTTCTCAAATAGAACAGTATAGTCAAGCGCTGGCAAGTGAAATACCACACAGTAGGCTAACCGGTAATAATAAAAAGTTTACTGCCTCCAACATGTAATCTTTTATCAGAGAATAACTATTTCTCTTCTTTACGTCATCTAAAAGCAACTTTAATTAAATGCCTTCTCAACAAGTTAACGGCGTTAAGAAATTTGCATATGTCTGATAGCTATTATTTTTTCAATGAATAGCACTTCAGCAAAGCACAGCGGAAGAAATTCCATTTTAAATCATTTACTGTTCATCAGTCGAAGTTCGCAGATGGCTTGGCTACTTTGAGCGTCTTTCATGCTACAACCGAGTTGCTAAGGGTCTAAAAGAAAGCATTGCTGCACGGAAAGGTCTAAAAAACTGATTACATGTACTTTTTAAGTTTATTTATTTATCTGCTTGAACATGCTTGATTTTGCTGCTTTTCCTTCTTATTTGAAGAAAGCATACACTATATCGTAGCTTCTTCAACAGCGATGTGGCATTAAATCCCGAATCGCAAAACTTGATTGCCTTCTGCTATTCCTCACAGTTGATGTACGCCGCCTAAGCCTAAACCGAAGATGGAGAAGAATGAAGTGCATATAGTCCTTATATTTAGTTTCGGGCTTAGGTAAGGGTAGAACGGGATAACCGGAAAACTTGAGATTCTTGTCTTTCGGGATTCTTGTTCTTCAGGATTTTGTAGTAGACCCGTTCACAGCGCACTCAGTAACGCAGGATATGGCATGCTCTTCTAACGCTAGCGCCTTGGATTCTCATGAGCATTATTTCTGTATCTCGTCATTGAGTATGCGTAGACAAGTGCCTGACAGTCAGCAATTATTTTCCCGCTTTTTTGGCTGACTATTCGAAGAGCGAATAGCATAAATTTAAGGTAGGTCAAAGCAAAGCATTCCCTTTACAGTGGAACCTCGATTATAACAACCTCGAACTTAACAACTCTCGATTATAACAATTTGCTAAGGAGAACAATAGGTTACAGTACGACAGAATGATGTGTAAGTTACGACCGCGATCCCGCGGCATAGAAACGTGAGATTACTCAGAAACAAACTCGAATCACAGAATTTTCGAAAAAAGATTAAATTTTTGTTGGTGCTGTTATAGTTAATTTCAACTCAGCAGTCATGCAGCCAGGTTTCGTTAAAAAATGGAGCTTAAAGTACATGAAGACAGGGTAAACTGGTAGGGTAAGCAGACTCTCGATTATAACAAAAATTCGGATATAACAACTACCCTCTGGCAAGTATTGTTGTTATAATCGAGGTTCCACTGTATTAATTATAAATCAGTTCGGTCTGAATACTCCTTCACACAATATGGCAATAATTACGCCCATCTCTTCCCTCAGGTACGATTTACAATAAGTGGTCCATTATCCTGAATGTTCAGGACAAGAGATATTCCACGTTTCGAAATTTCCTTGATGGGATTAATGCTAAGTACGTGCAATCGATACTGGTGTGCATAAGCCACAGCAAACTCATTTTGTTGGAATGCATATAGATGGTCGTCGCAATTACGTAACTATTGCTAAGAAGCCTTCCACTTTTACGGGTGCGCACGTAGAAACAGTTTGCTTTGACAGAGACTGCTTAGCAGTTCATATGTGTCTGCTTAACTGCACGATCGCATAGGATGCTTATTGTTGGAGAATATCGCTCGTTTACTGTCAGATAGAGTACTTGCGTTTCAAAAAGTGGGTCGGTGTGTGTGGCTAGTAAAAGACGACGACGTGGCTGTCTCTTGAGTGTCAGGCGCTATAACACTTATAATATGTGCAATGCAGGACTGGCATTCGTCAAACAATTTTATCTAACCTATTAGTTCACTGTTAAATGTTGCAGCAACACTTGGGCTTATCAGCATAAATATTATAGGTGCTGAAAAGGCAACCTGCATTCGCAAATGCAACAGTGATATTGGAATTTCTCGATCAGGACGGCGAACTGTTTCGATACATCTTGGAGTACATGCGCAATGGACGTCTTGTATTGCCAAAGAATTTCCGAGATCATAAAGCACTGAAGAAGGAGGCTATGTTTTACAATCTTAAGCAGCTTGCTGATTTAGTCCAGCAGGAGGAAGACAAAAATTGGAGATCACTTAACCGGTTGCTTCCCTTTCCAGAAAGATATTGCATTTACGGTAAAGGCTTGCATTTATGCTTAGACTTATTTATGCTTTAACAAAGCAAAAGGAGATGCCGCGAGTGGAATTAATATTCAGATTGTGCGTTTAGGTTTGTCGGATAACTACATCACGTTAGGCCATATGGCAGGTTTCACACTCGCTCGTCCCGGCCAACCTGATGCAGTCTTTAGGAAGATCAGTCGCATAACGGTGTGTGGAAAGGTTTCAAGCTGCAGAGAAGCTTTTGGAAATTACCTCAATGAAAGCCGTGACCCGAATTGCGAGGTGGCAAACCATTATACATCTCGAATGTTCTTGAAGCACAATATACTTGAGTTGGCTTTTGATCAGTTAGCATTGCATGGTTACCGCGTACTATCAGTCTGCTCCTCCGTGCCATGGCCTCTTTTACCGGAGCTTCATATGGAAGAGTACGACTGGAGTCATTACGTGGAACACGTATTTGGGAAGGAATAATTTCTTTCCCGGTTATGACTGCTTCGTTCGCAGTTATCCTCATTCTGCTCTACGTGGACATTGTCGCTACGAGCAATCTTATCATTAACTTCTTCAGTTGCAACAGTGTTGCTATTCCTCCTTGAGACATATATTCTTTTTCACGGAACCTTTTAGCGTTATATCAATGCATATCCCATTAATTCATTCATAAATTTGATACCACTTGCAGCGAAATACCATATGAACTTAGCTGATTGGTTCCCGGTTTAGCAGGGAAATTCAAATACATACGATTTTCGGAAGCTTCTCAGAAAGAATTCGCGCATAAGGACAATTTTGCATAGTTTGCTTGTAACTTCACAGTGGCACTAAATTTGTTTTATTGTGCTCATACAAAAATAAAAGCTTCCCTCCGACAAGACAGTTCCCTTTCGCGCACCGAATCGAGCCCGATATCCGAAAGTAATCACAGAACTGACGGTTCGACGAATTGAAGCATCGACCATTAAAAAATCAGCCACATTGGTAGTTTGCATGATAGTAGCAGTGACTGTCAGCTTTGGAGTTTGATCGGTACGAGCAGTAGGCCTCATCCCACCTCCAACGTGCTGGCCATTTTATTCTCTCACGCAGACTGAATGGAAGGCTCAATTAAAGAAAAGGCTCATGCCTTCCCCGGCAGATGAATTTAGCTTGGAAATCACACTGATGTAAACCTGCGAATCAATTAATCTGAAAAGTTTTTTGGCGTTTCGCAGATCATGCGAAGAAACGAATTGTTCGTTTTTCAATAAACTGCAGCTGCTCATGTAAGAACAGCCTGTCGAGCTCCATTTCTTACAAAGGCAATGGCGAGATTGCGTCAGCTGGCGATAATAAGTGATACAAAAAGTGCTTTCGGCAGAAGTGCTTTATAGTTTTAATTATCATTAATTAATAAATTCACAGGTCTCCTTGCGAAACAGCTGCAATTTATACGACCTGATAGAGTTAAAAAACGAAAACGTACTGTAAGAATCATCGAGATATTCAAGTTCTAACTCTCATTATATTCCTGTTTGATTCCTGCACTCATATTGAAGATTGTAGCTTGCTGTATGGCTTAGGCTACGGACTAATTCGATTTTGAAACGCTGAAAACATTCACCGTAACCAACAAAGGATGGTCAAGTACCAATGGCTTACGAAGGCGGAACAGCTGAATTCGACGCATAGTTCTACCTGACGTGTGCGTCAAGTTTCGCGCTGCCGTCATTTTACATGGAAACGTAAATCTAAGGTTCGCGGTCAAGCGAGACGCACATGCATTGCGCACCCGCTGGACACAGTTACTGCGACGCAGCGGTGGACCGCTACAAGGCAAAGTGATGCGCGGTCAAACGAGCTGCTTCGAAAGCTTTGTGCGTACACGACCAGCGAAAATTGACTCTCAAGTTCGGTCATAAAATTTCCACACGCTGTTTAAGCTACAGTTAAAATGACGCTCAGGTTGTTACCGTAAGCTCTGTTCGCGTGTTGCAATGACAGTTCATTATTGACGATATTTGCCGCTGCCAGCCGGGGTTCACTTGACGCTGAGGAGCGAATCGACCTATCGTTTCTGCTCATCGCGTCGAGGGAAAGGACTGATCGTCGAACAGCTCCCTGCTCAGACCTACGACAGACGATGGGGTGAAAGATGCGTTACCACCTTCGGTCTCGAGCTGGACTTTTCTCTATTCTGCCATGTACTGAAGATATGTTTGCGGAAGCAGAGGTTCGAGCTAGCCTTTCAGCAGTGGCGGAACAAGCTGCACTGCGCATGGTGAAGAAAGGTCCGGCGAAGCGATCAACGCGCAATATGGCAGATAGATGAGACGATATGGGAACCCCGGCTGTGCAGCGCTCGTCTACAAGCGTTGGCTCATTGACTTCGAGCGAGGAGGAGGAAACCTGGCCCATCCAAAGCAAAGAAGAAGAAAATACCGTCATTGTACAACGGCGGCAAAGTGAAAACGCGCCACGCTTTCCAATTAGAGAACAGTAATCCCGATGTTATTTTTGCCGCCACTTGCCAACAAGAAGTCTTTGGCAGGTGACGAGAAGTCGAACGACATTCAGAATCCGCTATTTGGTAGGCGGATTGATGCCAGTGAATTATTTCAGTCTCGTCGTTACCTCTTCACTTCAGTAGGCCAACGTTGTCATTCCTTGCTATTGAGGCCTGGAACAAAGACGCTGACTCCCCGAGGAGGAGGAGAAGGACTAACATCAGCCGTTGTATTTTTCTCTGGTTTCCCCCTCTGTTCGTTCATGCCTTTGTTTACGCCCGCGCAGCGCCCTTAGCATAAATTACTGCAAGTAAATCTGAAATCAGATATAACGTCTGCTTGGTGTTGCATCAAACTTGCTTTATTGTGCTTCATGTGAAATAAAAGACTTTCTGGCCGGCAAAAGTGCTTTCGCCTGTTTACGCAAAATTGTAAGGGACTTTGCAATGGTAATCTGAACGGCGATAGAGCCATCGACTAAATAAAGCCAGGTCCGGTCTGTACATTCTTTACTTCAAGAAAACTCAATGGACTTTACTGTTCCAACTCAAATTTAAATTAGGTCGGAAGAAGCAAAACACTATCGTACACCCTTTCTTGATAGTCAAGTTCTTTTCCAACAATTTACGATTCACAGAAACAAATGCTATGCGGCTGTGGACACCGCGGTATTCATTATGACAAAGTTTTATAAGAACAGTTGCCTCTTATTAAGCCTGCGTTCAAATTAATATAGGCACATATTCAACTGGTCAGTAGTGGGACAGCCTAAAAGTCATTTTTGTCTGCACCCATTTTAGTTTCGCGTAGATTCTTTCAACTCAGTCAATTTCACTTCAGTGCGCTTTTTAATATTCTCTATCCAACAGACCGTTGGTCTAATTTTTCTTCATTTTTATGTGTCGCCATGCTTAGGTCCTATTTACGGAATGGCCAAAGTAGGATGTCCATTCCTTCACTATCTTACTTGTTACGAGAATTCTCAGCATAAGCTCCATATAACATCTTTACTGCTACTTCATCTCCAATCGCTTTTGTTAACTTTCCAACTCATCCTTTCTTCTTTACAAGATCAACAAGCGACATGCGAGCATGATAAGTGAAAACTAATAAACTGAAGCTTTTCGCAACATCCTTAGTGTTTAAGAGAAGTGATGCTGTAATGATGTTGCTGGTGGAAGAAAAGTGGAAATCTTTAAGATGTGGCGGATGGAAATGATTTTTTTACTGCTGCGGCCACGAAGTGTATCCAATATGATATCAAGTTAAGTTCACACGTCTAGGAATGATTGTACATAGGCAGGATGAAATGCCAACCTGAATATATGATACAGGTTTGTCCTTAGAAAAGAGTCAATACATTCTTTTAGCAAAACTCACAAATATTAAGTGTTCTGTCAGTTGAGCAAATCATTGCTCAAACACACACACTTGATCGTTGAGCCATTTCCTTAAATGCGTCGTAACAAACCGCATCATCACTACTGCCTTCGGTGTTGCGGCTGATTGAAGCCGCTTGTGTATTCTGGCATTGTTGGGGATGGAAAATAGTTGTAATCCTGCTGCTGAACATGACACCAATTTAAGCATAGCGTTCACATAAAAACTTACCATCGGCATTGCATTTGGAACGTAATACATTTGCTGTTGATTATAAGGAATAGGACCATATGGATAAAATATGTTTGACGGTGCCGCTGGTGGCATGCATAACTCATTGTTATAATACACTGGCGATCCATGGCCCATGTCTGAATAAATAAAGTAATTCTAGGCAATCTATTTTTCAAAAATCCATACTTGGAGGGTAAGTATATACGCCCATTTGCGATTGCGGAATGCCTTCAAATGGTTCCCCGGAAGCAACATTAGGCATCGGAGGTACCGGCGGGCCGATCCTTTCGGCAGCGCCAACCGGCCGGCATATATTTTGCTGCATTTCCAAAGGGGTGTTCACCGAAATGTCAGCACAGGGAACTTTCACTTGAACTCCAACGTCAACACCTGCTGGTCTGCCAAACATCTTTTTCACTAATTTGAATCCACTGGCTGCAACTAGAAACAAAGACAACGTTGAAAAGCATAACACGAAACAGCAAGTAAAACTTCAGCAACACTACCACTGATCCGACAAGTTCGACAAAGGTGTACGCCTTCGGGGGCATCTTCATCTGCGGAATCACATTCGTCGATGTTGGAAGCTGACCAAATGGGACAGATAGCTCGCAACTGATGGAAAGAAGAACAAAATGCCTTACTGGACAATTTCTGTAGCAGCTCCTCCAAGCGGCCACTATTTTCTTCAATCGCGTTTGACGCGAGTCCTAAAGCGCAAAACATACTCATGCAAAACACGAAGACCCATAAAGCGCACATATATGTTACAGGCAATGTATGACATCTCTGTTTTATATATATATATATATAATTAAAAAAATATAAATATAAATGAAACGCCTCACCAGCTCCGTTCTTCTTGGACGATCTTTCAATATCAATTTCGCCGACTGAAAGAGACAGTGCTTAGACAGCTTGTAAGAAAAAGGCATTATTTATACAAGCATTGGGAATCCACGTGTCGTATTCGCCATTCGAAGTGAGCGAACTGAAAGAAAACAACTTTGTTACATTTCCCAATGTCAAAATGGCACAGCAACGCAACGGATTATCAACAGAGATATCAGTTTGATAGCGAATGCAAATGTTAGCTATTGTAAAGGAGATTTTCGGCGGTGGGGGCTGAGCAATGGATAAATTCACCTTACCTGGCGCTTCCTAGAAAGACGCGAGCAGGGCGGGAAGAGTACCCGTCACCACGACGTTCAGTACTGCTAAGTAGGAAGAAACACGTCAGAGCAATTTTGCCAACATTTACACACTACCGTGAGATTCGTTTTTTATTGTACCGCAACTGGTCAGTAGCGTACCTAAGAATATTTTAAACACGATCATTCATCAGCACAACACAGCGGTTGCCCTACTAAGCGTAAAGCTAATTAGACAGCTCTTCAAAAGGTATACTGTAGAGAACGCAGGTACGCATGCGCGTCAATATCCAAAATTTAATTGGTTGAAGTCGTTTGAATTAACAACATGCAATTAATCATACCATTTCTTAAAAAGAAAGGTAGATAAATTTGCATATTCCCTCGCGCGAATCCTTTTGCTTACGATCAAGTTGTTAGCTTATTCTAAAAGATTCTGTAAGTTCGAAGAAATGAAGTTAAGGCCGCCTTAGTTGTGTTTGACTATTCCTATGCGCGTCAATGCATGCCTTTACGTTTGAGCAAAAGATTACGGGTCAATAAGAAATGGCGCATTTACCCATCGTCGGCGCATCGTTGAACTGATGCCCTTCTTGCAGAATGAGTATGCCTATTCCCGCGTGAAACTCTGCAACAAAAGAAAAATAGTCAATGCAAACTATATCAGAAAAAACTAAAGCGCAAACAAGTAGACATTCTACCTGGGACGTTCCACAGTTGCTGCTTGAGGCGCCAAATCGCCGCTAGAGACTGCGTCACCTTGAATGCTGCACAAAGAAGCGTAAAATAAATTGTTACAGCCGCAAAAAGAAGTATACCAATTTTCGATGTCTCGCCGAAAAGGAAACCAGCCAAAATCCACGCGACCTCGCCTGAAAATCATTAAGGATACTTCCCGACTACACACTTGCACAAGATGAGTTAAATAAAAGCTCCATAATCGCGATGCGGCGATCACACTTCCGACTCAGTACCGATTAAGGCATTCCACAATCTTAGGAAAATGCAGTATCATTACATAAAGGACGCTATGCGGAAGCTTTGAAACAATGGCGCGTCCCGCAAATGCAAAGAAGCCACTGCATAAGTAAACGTCCCGTTTCGGAACACGTTTACAAACAAAGCAACATCAATTCGACGGGCATACGGAGGTGCGATAATCTTAATTATTGGGAAAACGAGAAGATTAGAAAAGAACATATAATGCAACTTCCAAAGCTAACAAAACCTGCTTCGACTACATCCGAACTGGAAAAGGAAGGAAAAATTTCAAATCTCTTTGTAGCGTCTCCCGCCATACGAGTACCTGCGAAGCACGAGGCGGCTACGGTATCGGTGTACTATACTTAGGAACCTACTTTCAGTTATCTGCTTATCGAGTTCAATAAAGTACGTACTAATCTCCGCGCTCCGCACTCTTCCAAATTGAAAAATACTGATCCTGCTATTCTTAAATCGAAAGAACTTCATTTCTTGAAGAATTTGTCTTGCTTCGCCGCTATCTCTGTTTCGTTAGGGATATTCCCGCTTTGCCATATTTTCAAGTTATGTCCAAGCAGTTGCTTAACGGCACACTATTTCAATAAATTGTTTTCCTAAGTCTAAACAATCACTAACTCATTCAAATAACGTTGCATAGATTCAAGATAATCAAGTTCCTACCGTAACTCCATTTAAAAGCAATTCACCTTGACCATCAAACTACGCAAACAAGCAATAGCCGACATGAACAACACATACACTATAACCATTCACTATTTCGCAAACTAATTCGACGCGGAATAAGAATTGGAGCAGAGAGCATTTTTTGCTAAAGGGAAAATAATGTTCGCCTACCGCCGAGGGAGTTCGCTTGACGCTTCCTCTTCGTAACCACTGTAATTCCTCTGATGTTGACGTACGTTTGTCGGAGGCGCCCTTTGCCTCATACCTAAGCGATAAAGATAAAAGCTCAAGTTTCATTTGAACTACAACAAACGATGAACAAATGAGCATTCAGTTTTAGAGAACGAAGCAGTCATTTGAAAAGTAGCATACGCAAAGCAACAAAGCGACGACATTTCTCGAGAATAGGCACGCTTAGACGAAACAAGATTGAATGAAAAACATTATTTTCCCTCATACCTGCATTCATAGTCGGCTGCGCGAACAATTGCATTTGGCTCATTGCAAGTTATTGATATTTACTTATCTACGCGTTATTCGAGTCAGTCAATGAAACAACTCGCCCCGTATGACTTCAGAAATAAAGAGCACGTTTGGGCGCCATACGGTGCGGAACTTTTACTTGAAGAAAACTGCCGCCGTTCGGAGCAACCATCAACAAGCTTTAGTGGCACTGTTTGGGCTACTTGTTATCGAACGGTCATCTACGAAGCAGTAATTCGCTCCACGGAAAGTATATGATTAAATGTAACCTCCATCGCATGCGTGAAAGTAAAAATTGAGCCGATTAGACATAAGGTAAACAAACGGAGCAGAATCACGTGTGAACTGAAATGAAACGAAACTTCCATAAAACTAAGAGCAACATAAGGAGATGATAACGATGGCGCGTCAAATGGGTAACAAGAGGGTCGTTATAGAGTTGGAAAGATGCCCAGCCGACGGAGCGTTCAGCGAAGAAAAGCTGCCTATCCGAATGAAGTGGCAGATGGCGAAGACAAAAACGCACGCGCGGATACAAACTAAGCATTCAAAAAGCGCAGAACCTGTTCAAAAGACGAAGCGCGGACGCAACTTGCAAAACAATATAACGGCCGCGGGGATACGGTAGGCGGTCGAACAACTAGCAATAGCCAAAAAGGCATAAACAAAGCGGCGGGTTAAAGTACAAGTAATTAAATGAAAAATGGGTTGCAGCAAAAGCAAGGATGCAAATTATTTACCTCCTTTATCTCTACGGTCGCTCATACCATGCAGGTTGGATCTATCAACCAGACCTCGTCTGCGCATTGTAGTTGAATAACGAACAGTATGTAAATGATGCGTAGGTTACTTGCGCAGGAACAGTAATTTCATTGTTTTCCTGTAGCGACAGGCGGTTAAGGCACGCAAGGCTGACGCGTCACCTTTAGCCGATCTTCATAAAGCTGTGCTTTGGCGCAAACGTTCTGGTTGCGAGCTATTTCCAATATCGTCGTTCGAGAGTCGCTGGGTAAAATTTCGTAAGGCGTCTCGTCTCACACATTGGATTATTATTTTTCAACACTTTGTCGCCCATGTTAATTTTAGATTGGCTCTTCTGGTTTGTTCAGGCTTACAATTAGTTGTGCAAAAACGTCATACCGTATACCTAAGTGAAAAGCAGGTACCAAACAAAAAATTCTCCAATATAAGCTAAAGTCGAGTTTCCAAAGGGCTTACGAGCTCGCGCTCAAGCGTGGGGACTTTTTCAAAAGTAGCGGAAGTTTCTCGCTCGCATTAAAACGAGCACGCACGATTAGCTTAGCTTCTGATGGGCATTGCGCTTTGGAAACTTGCTTAGTCAACTTAGTCGTCAAGAAAGACGCCGTAGAATGTGCCAAAGAAACAGTTAACTTTCGAAACAGCGTTAGTGCTTTGACGAAAATTTGTTAGTTTACATTAGTTCGCATTTTTCGTTTCGCCGTAGTGGAAACAATGGAACAGTCCCGTTGGCAGAATGCCAATGTTGCTTATCACGTGCTTCACTGGCAGTTTCGTTCTCTTCTATTTTGATGAGTTAAATATTAATGGCAACGGGACTCACATTGCCTATGAGCACTTATGAATGCGCATCGGAACAAAAGGTTGACCTCAAGTTCCTACAGTATGCTCGAACCTGCATTCCATGATGCGGTATAATTTCTATTAGGCAGATTTCTTTACGCACTGAAAGACGTCTGAGTTGCTGTCTGAATTTTTATTATAAATGACTTAGTCCTTCACTTTGAAAATCGTATTGTCTTAGCAGCTAACGTCGAACGTGGAGGGTAAGCGAATGTCCATTTACAACTATGGAACGCTTTCAAATGGTTCCGCCACATGGCAACCGCAGGAATCGGAGAGCTGTCTTACTGTGCAGGATCAATGCTATGCTGCACCTCGAAGGTGCTGGTGGTACCCACGGACATGTCAGCGCAGTCAGCTTTCGCTTGTATTCCAACTTCAACCACTGCTCGTCTGTTAAACCCTTTTCTCGCCAACTTAAATCCATTTTCTTCAACTGAAAACAAACACTACATTGACGAGAAAATGCATCAGATGCCTTAAAATATCAACGAAAGCACAACTTTAAAAAAATTCCGCAACGGCGTCGTATACACATGAGAAAGCATACCATTTTTTCGACAACAAAAGCAGAGCTGTTCACTTAATGAACAACTTTCACTTGCACATGCGTCTTCGTCGTCGTCGTCGTCGTCGTCAGCTGCGCAAAGAGAACAAGCAAATAATCGACTATCGATCAAAAGGAAAACGAAACACCACACTTGGAAAGTCCCTCTTTAGCTCGCTTCCACTGCCACTGTTCTCGTCCGTCGCCACCGTTCTGAACCCTAAAGCACGTGACTTAAAGTGTATTCCTACGAACACAATATTTATCCCAATGATTATTCGCTTAGCAGAATGTATAATCTACAACATCTAACAAGCACCGATACGAAGACCGCGTAATATAAGTGCAGCTAAGAAACACGTCTTCTGCCTTAGCCGCTATCAGAGCATTGAATAAATCTAACCAAGGTCGCTACGAATGCTAAAAGAAGGCGAAATGGCCGGAGCGCATTGGCCATTGGGAAAATGCAAACACTGATAAAGGAAACATATCTTCGCAGCGCGACAGCTGGAAATTTGCATAAATCAGCCGAAAGAAAAGTGTCACCTTTTTCGCGCGTCTCTTCAAACAATTGTGCGAAATCGACACCAACGTCCCTAACTAAAGCGAATTGTTAGACAATCTGCGCCAAAAATTCTCCAAACATACGATCGCCAATGCGCCAATTGTTGTCTCGTCCATTCGAAGTGTTTGCACTGAAACGAAAGAACTTTAAAAAATATTTCTCGGCATTTTTCATTAGGCGCCCGGTAAGTACAGTATGCTGAACTGAAATCAAGTCCTATTGATTTCAGGCTTAAGCTCGGGAGCGAACATAACGCAGCAACGCAACGCAATATCAATAAGTGCATGCATGCATAAGTTTTTACCCGGCGCTTCTCTGGACGTTGTCATCCCGGCGGGGAAAGCGGCGGACGCCGAATTCTCGCGTACCGCTAAAAAGAAACAAGTGAAAGCAATTCCATGAACAGTGAACGCCGAACCAATACTCAGAGACGCGTTGGGAATCGTCGCAGAACAGCCACAACATGGCAATAAGTCTATTACGCGCAAAGCAAATAAGACATTTTTAAATGTCCTACTGTAGCGTACGCAGGTACGCAGGCGCATCGGCAGAAAGAATTGCGTTAACCAGAAGATTCAGGTTAACAAAACCTTTTTAAAAAGCTCTTGGAGCATTAATGTAAAACAACGTTGAAACTTGGAAACGAAAGCGTTCCGAGTTTTAAACTAATTCTTATATTTTTTCATTTGAATCGTTTTGCTTACTGCTAAGTTAAAAAAGTTTAATAGAAAGAGTCTGCCTTCGAAGGAAAGAACAGTTAATTGCCTTAGCTTATTGACTTCAACATGAACAGCCAAAAACCGACTCCTCTGATTGGGATGCATCAGTTAGTTACGCCATCTAGCGAATCCGTCCCATTTAACTAGCAAGCGAAGTCAAAACAAAACCCATAAATGGATCGTTGAAAATAAGCTTGATCTCTGTCTGTCTTATTGGTTCATTGATGATCAACCCACTTCGGAAATCCATTTTTCAATCAAGGCAACTGTTGTACATTTGAGATTGACTTTACATTCATTTTAGAGTATGAGAAAACACCAAGCCGCGCGGAAAATTAGAAGTCAAGATATTCACAAGTAAAATATTACAATGTCGTTTCACTAAGGTTCCCAACATGGTCAAGCATGATACCAATCCGTCGGCTAAGTCGCAAACTACTTCCAAAGAGGCAATTTGTTTTCAAAATGCGCCAATCCCGTTGTACTACTGAAAAATCCCACTTTAAGTAATCGCCTTTCACGAGCTCCTTCAAAGATAAAAAATAAATAAAGCATAAAGCGTCTTTGCGGAAAGGAAAATAATTCTTGCTTACGGAGCAGGCGGTCGGCACGACGGCTCTTCTTCGAAACTGCTGTAATTCGACTGACGCTGACGTGGGCTTCGCCAAGACGCCCTTTGTTCCATCCCTAATAGGTAAAGGCGCACGTAGAAGCATTCAAGGAAAATTCGAACTACGATAAAAACGTTACACTTATCTGCGCGCCTAACCATAAGCAAGAAGTTTAATTTTATCAAGAGATCAACTAGTCATCGGCGACGTAATTAAGCCGACAACGTTTCTTTAGAAGAGGCGAGATTCGGCGAGACAAAAGTTGGACGAAAAACATTGAATTTACTTGTACCTGCATTCATAGGGGGCTGCGCGAACTGATACTTACATACGTATGAACCATTGAGTCAATCAATGGGACAATTCTGAGCACGTGATTTCAGAAACAAAACATACATTGGACACAATAGCTTCTTGTGCGTACTTTTGCACGAGAAATTTGTCACCGCACGGAGTGACGTCACGGCACAATTGAGGCTACAAGCGAATGAATGGGACACCACTTTGAGTACGCTACTTCTAAGGGGAAAGTGGATGAGTAAGCCTCAGCGGCTCCAACGTGAAATCAAGAAAAATTACCAGCAAACCAACCAGAACTAATTGTGAACGCAAATGGAAATTAAACGTTTACATATCCAACAGCAACCTAACGAGATAGCAACGATGGCATAACTAAGTGGGTAAGAAAGCTGCTATTTTGGAGTGCAGAGAATGATTATCGACCAGAAGCTGCCTATTGGAATGAAGCGACAGAAGGTGAAGATATGAAGACGCACGTCGAGACAACGCGCCGACGCAACTTGCAAAACAATATGACAGCTAGGGAATACTGTAGGCGGTTGAACAACTAACAACTGCCGAAAAAATCGTACGCCGCGAACAAAAGTAGAGATGATAAGATAAAAAACGAGTGGGATCAAAAGCAAGTATGCAAATTATTTACCTTCCCAACCCCTGCGGTAGCTCATGTTTACGACTGTTCAATCTATGAAGCAAAACTCACGCGAGCTACGTTAACGGGTCGTAGCCAGTGCGTAAATGATGCGCAGGTTGCTTAGTAGAAAACATTGATTTCGCTGACGAAAGGATAACGTCCGCAAGACAAATGTGGCATTTTTAACTGCTAAATAAATTTCCATTTTAATTACAGCCTAAGGCCAAGAAGATCTCGGGCTTTGCTTCAAAACTCGTACTATCCATTTTTCCGGGTGCGTTTCAGTTTGCCGGAGCCGTCTTGGCCCCACCACACATAAGAGAACACTATTGACTATGGTCATTATCCCTATTTAAAGGCATAGTTTGGGTCTCTTCCTCTTTCTGCCCGCAAATAATACCGTAATCTGGTAATAATCAGGTTTGCAGCACTCGTAAATATACAGTAGGATAAACAACATCGATTATGCGGTTATGCATCCTCCCGTTATGCCGTGACTTCGCCGGTTGTCCTGTTCTGCCCTTACCTAAGCCTAAGCGTAAACATAAGGCTTATATTTTGGCTTAGGCTTAGGCCAGGGCAGAACAGGATAGGCGGCACGCTCGCCAGTAAAGGCAGAACAGGACAACCGCACGCTTAATAGAAAGGAACCATGAATTTCTCAGACATTACGCGCGAAAAATCAAAAGTCGATGTTGTTTATCGTACTGTATGTTTACTAATATGGAAAACCTGATTATTGCCAGGATTACTGTATTGTTTGCGGGAGAAAGAGGAAGAGACCCGATAGTTTCTTGCGCTTTGTCTAAAAAGCAGTTTCTTCTTTTTGGACTATCCCAAAAGATCACATTTCACCGTTAGCTACAGTAGGCCACCGGATGTTCTCCGTTTTCCATCTGGGCAACAAATAAAGGAATGTGACGACGTCATTCAACATGGAAAATTGAAACAATTGGGGCGGCAATGACTTCCCGTACTTTTGGGTCTTTGTAGCCCAGTTTTGGCACCTAATGCTGCTTTTCATCCCGTCGCTTTTGATCAGCAATGCTCACAAGTGTTCGCCGACGAAAAATAGCACGCAATACGCTAATTCAGCCTGCTTTGTTTGTTTAATAAAAAAGCAAAACAAAATTCGTGCAATTCAATGTCATGCTTACTTTCTACCTGAGTAGCGTATACGCTTAGTGCAATAATACTGTTATAATGTTTGAAGCTACGCGCCGCTACAGTAGATTGCTCGTCAATAATGAAAGTCAGCAGCAGCACGAAAAAAACGGCACAGAATTCCACATATAGTCCTCTACTGATCTTGTACGGTGCCAACTTCCGCATCAACGCACGTAACGTTAACCTGAATGCCCCGATCAGCAGTTTCAGGCTTCGGTGGAATCTTCACCAGACGAAGATTTTTAACGCTCACTGAAAACAAGAATAAGTGCAAACCTCAGCCGAATGATCGACCTCACACACCTTAAATACAGTAAAACCTTGATTATCCGAATTGCGCCGGGAGAACGAAGCACTTACAGTATGAATAAACGATGCTCAGGCCGTAAGGCCACCACTTAATGAAGGAACGGCTTTGTTTTTCTTAAAACGATACGTTTGAACTGCTGTTACTTTTGTAAATTCAAAAATCACTACCCGAACAAACCGCTCCAATAAAATAGGACAATTTTGCACATGACCGGCGTAACGGTTCCCGCAGACAGATGGTACTTAGCCATTCTTAAATCGTTAGGATGCACTAGCTGCCGAGATTGAAATGTGTTTGCGCTTCCTTGAAACAATGAAGCAGCACTTCGGTGTATTAGGAAGGGTTGGATTGGAAGACAAAAAGAACGCGATCCAAAACGACCTCCGTGTTTAAGGAGTACGCCCCAACTAGCAGCTAAAAAAGCCAGCAGCGCCTTTAAACAAATGTCGCTGACAGGTCTTCAAGGAGTGAAGCTTAAACTGAGGGAAAAAAATAACAAGCGCACAAACTCTCGGTTAAATGAATTCTTCCTTACGCGAACTACTCGCTACAAATTCGGATAATCAGGTTCCTACTGTAACAATATTGCGTAAATTCAGGTAATGCAACGCAGGAATGGAATGGCTTACTATTCAGAATGCAAGCTTCGCAAAGCAGGTCGTAAGAGTCCGATGATGACATCATGTCGGAACAATTGTCGCAGTAGGACCAAGCTATGCAAACAGGAACATAACCAACGAAAAGCCAATCGAAATGCCTCACCAAAAATGTCATCTGCATCGTAGCTCTTTTCACTTTTGGAGCGATTCACCGTAGTCTCGACCTCTAAAACGCGTAACGACAAGCACATTAGCAAAAGTAGGAAATTCAATGCAAGAAAAAAAAACTGTGCTCTCAACATAACGTTACCCTACAATATGCAATTAACGCTAACGCTACGTTCGATTTCAAATTTAGCAGGGGAACACCACAGTGGAATAGGCGGCAATGAGCTTGCCTGAACATCTTTATTGTATACGGTCAGTCACTTGTTCTCCCGTATAAATTCGGACAGGAGAGGTTCCATTGTACTTTCCAACCAGCGATAATTAAAAGAAGGATGAATAGCGACGGAAAAATATTTAAAATCTTAGCACACACATACAGATGGAATCAAACAACAGTTTAAGGGAATTTAGCGAACTTTCCCGTGAATAATCGTCACCAATATGGGAAGTTGTGAAGAATTTTAAAAGATCGAACCAAAACTGCCGTGAACCGTAAAGAACGGCAAAATGGCAGAAGCATACTAAGAATGAGACGGACGAGATACGTCAACTGAATGGCAGTGGAAAACATGGGTAAAACATCGAAATGAAACGACTTACTTTTGTCGCTCGTCTTTAATGGCTGCTTAACGTCGGCAATGTTACCTTGAAATGACTTATCGGGAAACCTGCAGAAAAAAAGCATTAGTATACACGTTCGCGGGTTCGATGGGTCGGCTTTGTCGTGAGTATGCCAAGTCGACAAAGCTTCTAAACTAAATGTCTTACAGAAGTTAGTTCGCATAATCGACATGCTATTGCCGGCAAGAAACGAAAAGTCAATAAGTTTTACAATTGCGAGCACCGCAAGAAATGAAGCCGGGAAATATGTAGAAATATTACCTGGTGGAAGGACTACCTTTAGCTTGATGATTCATACCGGGACACGGACTCACACTGTCCAATAGGCTGAACACAAACGCGTCTAAGCAAAATATTCCAATTCCGAACAACGTACGCTTGTTTAACATCGCGTTGGAAACGATGCCAGCCAAAGTTGAACCGTCCCCGGCTGAAAAAAAAGAGAATAACATACATTAAACAGCGTTAGGAACAGAAATATGCAAATTACAAAAATTCATGAACATTAGATCAACAGTAGACGCTAAAAAAAATAATGAAACAGTAGACGCCATAGAATTGTTCCTTTTGGCATATGTGATTTGTTGCCATCGTTAGTCGCTGTTAAGCAAAAGAGAAGTTACTTGCATACAACATCTACAGTACGAGAACAATCGATCTATTTACTGATGTAGCTGCTGAATGATTAATGGGTACGAATCCGAACTTGAAAATAAGAGCTTCCAATGGTGACCCGGCCAATATATGGGCATCTTCCTCTATCTGCCCGCAAATAATACCGTACTCTAGTAATAATCAGGTTTGCACCTGATTATTACTAGAGTACGGTATTATTTATGGAAAACCTGATTATTGCCAGGATTACTGTATTTTTTGCGGGCAGATAGAGGAAGAGACCCCAATATACACAGCAGCACTTCAACAGCTGATAAAGAGAGCGGACATCAGCAGCAGCCATCACACTTCACGCTAATATGCTGCACTGTTATCAGACGTAAAGGTAGCGCAAAAAAGTCACTTGGAACGAAGGTACCAGTGCCATTTCAATGCAGTTCAACCGACTTCAACTCGCTCTACAATGCTAGCAATCCATTGCGCTCATTCACTACTTTTCGAGTTCAATGATCAAACGACATTTCACTGGCTAAGGTCGCTACGGGAGCGTGCGCAATATTTTAAAAACCCGCTATTAGCCAACCAGCATTGAGCCAGCTGACCATTCAAGCAGAAAGTATGTTTTTGGAAAAGTGTCAATAATGTTCGCTTACCCATTCCTACGCTCATCACCGCTTGCGGATGTGATGCCAAAGTCGCGCCTGATTGGTTGACCTCCTTGCCGCGCTGCATCTAAGAGACAAAGGAATATTAAACTTTCTCCTTTCGTCCTATTGCTTTAATTTCTTTACGGAACACATCCCATTATTCATAAGATGTTTTATTGATGTTAAAGCAATGCTGAAGGACAAAGCTTTTGGGGCCATTGGCGTCCCGGATCTGCTAGTGGCAAATCCCGAAAAACAAAAATCCCGAATCGTCAAACCCGACTGCCTTCCTTCGCTCCTCACGTAGTTGGTGTAAGGACTACACGGACATTAGTGTTCTCCGTTTTTTGGTTTAGGCTTACGTACTCCAACTGGGAGCACAACAGGGGAGAAAGCGGTCAAGTTTGGTGATTCGGGATTTTTGTTCCGCCGCCACACGCGCGCTCCGTCTGATCGATCGCTCCAAATTAAGCATATTAAAATGAAAAGCTATTGAACAAAAAAGAAACAAGACGTAAACAAATAACTTACTCGGATTAGAACTGCTTCGATCCTTTTCAACAGGTGGAGGCTTAAGGCGGGCGTCACGCGAATCACGAAAGGAGCCTAAATCGTGAGTATGTTAGTTATTCGAAAATCCTACTGCCTTCACTGAATCGAACAAGCAACAAATAAAAAACTTCCAACCCGAAGTTAATATAACACGTATATAGCACAACTTACTCATTTTCCGTATTACGAAATTTTGCCTTAACCAAGAAGGCGAATACCGCTTTGGGAAGGGAGGAAGGAAGGAAATGCGTGGGCGTTGCGCACGCATTTCAGCTTTAAATTAGCTGCATGTTGGTTACCACAACACTCACGCATTTAACATGCACCCACCTATTGGCACGCGCGGCCAACGCTCAAAACTGTTTCCTATGCCACAAAATACAATAACTACTAGTAGTTCGCTTTACGAATAATTTCTTGGGGAACCACGAAGAGCTCCGCTAAGAGAGGGGGACGCCTGCATTTAAACGAACAACACGTTGGACAAAAAGCAAAACAGACGCAAGTAACTTACGCTCGTTGGCAGAATGCGGTACCGTTTTGCTGTCCGTCGCAGTGACGTCACGAGTAACATTGCGCTCTTTAGCCGAACGAGTACGGGAGACTAAACTATGCTAGCATTCAATTAAGCAAGTAGCAAAAGGTATACTGTAGCGAAGTTGCGATGGACAAAAAAACAACACATGCAAATAACTCACGTTCACGGCGAGCGGAGCTGTTCCTCGTAGCGTCATTGTCAGTACTACCCGGAGCCTCGTTGCTTACACCAGACTTCGTAGATTCAAAAGTGTCTTCTAAATGATGCGCAGGTTAGTAGCAGCCAAGTAGAGAAGCGTAGGCCGAAAATTGCTCAAACGCCTTCTAATCAAGAGGCCAAAAGAGAAACTGAACAATAGAAAAGGATGGGGAGAGATGGTAGCAGTCGGATAAGGATTGGGAAAGTGAAAAACGCGGACGCGGTGCAAAAAGGAGACGTCGACTCAACGGTGAACATATAGGAAGGAAACGCCGCCTCTGACCTCTAAAATGTTTTTGCAACCATCGTTCAACTCTGACAGCAGAAGCTAAAGAGAACAAATTGTTAGACAATCTGTAAGAAAGGGGCATCGCTGTACGTTCTTCCGGTATCCGCTTGTCTTCGTCATCTTCGTCCCAAGGCACCCAGCTGAAACAACAGAACGACGCTGAAATATTGTTTGAAGACAAAATGACGTAGCAACACAATGATCTGCAGGTATTGTTGAATCAGAATGGCGCGCGACCAGTCAGTCATTGCTCCTCGAAACAGCAACTCTTACGACTGGCAGCGTCGCCGGAATTTAAAATGTAAACAAGTTGAAATTTCACCTCCTGTCGGGAGGACAGTCCTCGGCCCAAGCATGCACATTGTTATTTTCATTTGGCCTATGCGGTACGCTGAACAAAGAAGCGTAAGCAAAGCTTTCAACAGTAACACCTTTGGACACAACTTACTCTTCTTCAAGATCCGGTTTGAAACCAGGCCGGTCAGAGTGGAATTGTTCCCGCCTTAAAAAAAAAAGCATACATTACGCCAGTTGACTATTCAGTCTGATAGGACAAGCTTAATATGGACAACCAGTGACGTCATCACAAAGGGGTCAGCCAATATGGAATAATCAACTGACCAAAATGCAATGTGACTACTGTGCATCCAAAGAGAATGCTGTGAGAGGATGACACTTCAGAACGCCATTGTCACTGCGCACATGGACAGGTGGAATAATAATGCGAGAATGTGGAAACAAGACAATGCTTTAAAGCAGTGATTCTCAAGGGGACACTAGCGCCCCCTGTGGACCCTGGAAGAGTATAGGGGGCGCTTGGAAGCCTAACGCGCTAAGTGGAAGCTCTCCTTGGGCGCTGGTTAAGTGGTGGTTGAAATGCAGATGAACGGCAGATAAAAAGATCCCCCGGGCAGCTATGACTTGGTGTCCTGCAGGTTAACTGTATATGCAAATCGCCTGTCTGGTGGGCTGACGGTTGAAGCGATAAGTATGCTCGCAAAAAGAACGATCACGTTCGCTTACTCAAAGCGTTGTCCATGACGACTACCGTACATGGTCTGACGCTCGTTTGCCCAATCTCGTTTTCGCGATGCACCTAAAAAAGTTAAAGAGACATACGCAAAGAAATGCAAGGAAACAAACGGCCCATTGACAAGGGAATAGACTTGGCCATCTCATACCCATATTTTAGTGTTCTGCGATAATTGTCCATAAATGGCTCTCTCAGTACAGCCAGCTGAATTTCTGTGACGCCAAAAGTTAACGTAACTTACATCCCTCCTTTCTGTGACGCAGAAATGTGCTTACGAGAAGGCTTCGACTTGAACATTAGGAAAGGTTTCAGCCGTTGTGACTGGTTACGACCACAGTTGGGATTAAGCTTAGGAATTTCATCGTATTACCTGTTACGACAAATTAAGCTCGGGCAAAAGTAGAAAGCAGCTACGCAATCGAGATGTTATTCAATCGCCGGTATTGCTTCCAACGAATTGCCGCGAACCGAAAACAATAAGAGACATAGCAATGGAGTTGGGCGAATACAGTAAGCTATGCTTAATCTGCGAGGGAACAGCTTCCATTATTGATAACACTTTGGGCGATGCAAAACTTCTAAGCATGCAACAGCGACAGCCAAAGTGAGTCACTACTTACGGACTGCGCGTAAATAGCCTACAGTCCACCCGTACAGTTTGTCAGCGAAGCTACTTGAAAAGCATATTCGTCATTGCAGCCTATCACGCAACGTTTACACAACATTCAGGTGTCCCCTAAGTAAGTGGCTTTTTTGGAAATTCGCTTTTTACGGCCTTGACATAATTTGCTAAGCAACTTTTAGCATAATTAAGATTTTACCATTTAAGTTCAGAGCCGAACAAAAAGCATCTGCGTTTCGGCCATGAACGTTTTGGCATTGCCGACATTCGTGGCGACCAACTCATCAACGTACAGATAATGGTATTCAAAAGTAGACCGCGCCGATAAATTGAAACTTTTTTTGACCTCGCGAGCAACCTACTTGAAGATCCTTCCCCAGGAACAGCCTCAACCTTATCTAAACAGACAAGCGCCCCGTAAAGCCCAAAATCCGGCATACGTCTGGTCTCAAGCATTCCGGATAATGGATCACCTACAGTAACATATAATATAAGAGAAATTAAGGAGACTCAAGCGATAATGCGTTCCACACAAAACAACAGACGTAAACAACTCACGTCCGCTATGCTACGAATGAACCGCGTGAATAAGTAAAGGCATTTTTAAGCCAAAGCAAAAAAAACGAAATTGAATACATTGAAATGAGAAGACGCTGAACAAAGAACAATGGAAGCAAATAACGCACCTTCACGACGAGCACTGCCGTCAAGCCTGCTGCCATTCGTCCCCAGATACGGAGTCGTCATGCCGTTGCAACTAGATTCGAAAGCGGCACCTGAAACGGTAGTACCAATCAACTAACAAAGATGGCAAAGCTAATCGCAAGCCGGCGGCAAATAGTATTAGTAATAGAATACTACAAAAATTAATGAACACGAAACAAAAACTGCAAATAATGTATTTTCACTTGGCTACTCCACCCTCGTGCAAGTCGCATCTACAGTCCAACCGCGCATACCGACAACGGCAGCAAAAATGAATCGCAGGTGAGCTACACGAAAACGCGATACTTTTCGTGATATTCCCTGCTGAGCCAAGAAAGAAACGAAAGTTACTTGTCATTTTTTTCGCGACCATTCTAAGCCTAAGTAAAAACATGAGGCAACGCGCAATACCAAGTTCCAAGGGTGCACCACTATTCGACGCCAGGCCGATTCGACGTTAGCACAAATAATAACCTGTTGTTTTCGCATTCCAGCGTCCGTTGGCCTCTCGCCATAGCTATTGCTTGACCGGGCGCTAAGCGGAAACGGAACCTGGACTGCGAAAACAAAATGGGCAGGGCAAGCTTCAAAACGTCACGGCTGGGAGGGAACATCCGCGTTCGCTCCACGACAGTGCATTGCCGTTGACTTCAACAAGCCTAAGTCCCAGTCTTACGTAATAATGCTGTTCGTTCTAAAAATCGAACTCCATTTGCCCACCGCAATTGACAGACGAACGGTCCGCAGATGATGCGCAGGTTAGTTCCGTGAAAACTGTATTCTCCGCTACTTTGCAAGATGCAACAATCGGACTAACGTATGGAAAAGTACTGTAAATCTAAAGGTAACCGCCGACGGATAATATCAACGGATATAAACAGCTCTAACGATTGAAAAAGTCCAAAAGCAAAGTCGCTCAGGACAACAAAGCTGACGTCAGGCAAAATCGACTTACCTGAATTATTTTTCTCTGACGACCGTTCTTCAAGCTTGGCAATGACACCTAAAATGAAAATTCTTGGAAAACTTGTAAGAAAATGCGATTAGCATACGATCTGTACGGTTAGGCGTATTGTCTTTATCCTTCCAAGGGGGCAACAACGCTAACTAAGAGAACGTTGAAATGCTTCTAAAAACCAAGATGACAGAGCAACGCAACGGAGCGCGCGAAACGCCCGATGGTTACTGTAGATAGAACTAAACGCAGGTTCGGTTAGTCCAAGTAAACCCGGGCAGCGTAAACAAAAGCAATTGCTGCTTTTAGGTTTACGCGTAGGCTGCCCACGATTACTGGGACCAAAGGAACTTGATTTTAGGCTTAAGCTCAGCTCAGCCCTTACCTGGACCAATAGAACCTGCTTTCAGTTTAACCTACAGTACTCATCAGGCGTCTTACGGACCGAAGAACGAAGAAAACGCAAATAATACCGTTTACCAACACCATAGGTTGGATAGATCGAAAAAAGGTAACGTGCAAAAGTAGGAGTCAAGAAGCGCTGTTTCAATACGTAGGCGAAAGCTTTCTTTTATAATGCTGTCCAGTGTTTGAAATAGCACAGATGTTGAAATTAAAAGGCGATCGAAGAACAATAACTCACCTTTATTGAAAGTACTTCGCGTCATTTGATCTACTGGCGGCCGATTTGTGAATTAGGAGAATAACCTAAATTATGAATGACTTAGTTAGCCGAGAAGCAAATCTGGCTTTTTCTTTCCTTGCTGGATTGAATTATTCATTCAGGCAATTACGGTTTACTCTTCAGCCGAAGTGAATGACACTGAAGCGAAAAAGTGTTGGGTGATAAACAACTTACGTTCATTCAGGATAGTGCTACCCGTTGTACTCAGTTCGTCGCGTTATCCGACTTTTCTCCTCGCTTCAAAGTGGAACAGAGACGAGCTCCTAAGTGCTGCTGCTAACCAATCAGACAAAAACTGAAACGACCGAATAGAAGTTCCTCTGTCAACTGACTTGGGAACGGTAGTTAAATGGTGCGCAGGTTAGTTGTCCGAAAAGTACATCTCTGCGTTTTTTCCTGCTCGATACAAGTAAGGAACTCGGCAAAATAGGCTACAGTGCTCGCAAGACAATGCTGCATGGGATTATGCGTCGAAAACAATTAACAAATTAACTGACATATCGCATAGAGCGACATCTGCACCAATATCGGGCGACTTACGCGATCATGCCTTTTTTTGAGTGACCACGCCTGATATTATTTTTCCGCGACGACTATTTCGTGCTTGATTTCGTTCGCGCGGGTTATGCATACCGTACACCATAACAAAACGCAGGTACTGTCTGACCCTTTGTGCTGTTCATGTGAAGTTTGCTTGCGTTAGAAAGGTTTCAATTAAGGGAAGACCTCTCTGTCTTAGAAGCGAATGTATGAAAGCTCTTTAATCTGCAAAGGAGTGCCCTCATGGCAACGTTTCGAGGCTTTTGTGCGCATGGTGATTTCCTTGCGTATGAGAGACCCCTCAAAACGCTCTGTGATCAAGCGAATGGGCAGCTTAGATGTTACGTATCCACTTTTAGTTCCTGCAAGAACAACAGCCATGGACGTCCTTCCTTCTCTCTCTGTTTCTGCTCCAGCTGATCGTCTTGTTTTTCTCTTTTCTTGGTTAGCAATGTTCTTTCGTCGTCTGTAAATCACTTGGCTTTCTTTTTTAAATCTCGAAGCCGATTAAATGTACACCGAAGATTTCTCATTATTGCTTTTCTTGTTGTCAGTAGCATTGCCACGCGTTGCCGGAATTTCGATTTACTGTTCGATGAGCTTAATTTCACTTAAGAAGTTACAGTTGACCAAAATGTGAAAATCGCCTTCGGCTGGTAAGAAACAGCGATTGCATCAGGTGCCAACATGTACCCGACGGTACCGACAAGGGCAGCGAACAGCGATGGCAAGATCAACAAGGACTGTACGGGACAACAATTTGAAAATTGGCAGCCTACGTGTAAACAAGTAGGAAGAAGATATCCGCTGGTATTGTTAATGAATAGAAGTTGGAAATTTTGATAATCGGACCAGGTGCGACACAATGAGTAACAACTCTTTAAAAAACTGTTTACTTCTCCGACAGCTTTAACATTCTCTTCTGCTCCTTCTCGTACATTTTTCGTTCCTTAACCACGTAGGATTTCAAATCTTTCACGCGCTTTTTGATCAGTGCTCGATCGGCGTGATTATAGATACCCATGGCCTGTGCGATCATACTGTAGAACATTTGGGTTACGGTAAAGAGAACCTACCTTCAGTTTACCACCGTCCAAGCAAAGTAGTTTCGGGCCGTCGATCGCGTTGACCGCAAATTCCGGAACGTACTTTTCCAAACCAACCGACTTTAAAAACTGACACACGTCATCGCAGTCCCAAGTTAGCACTTCAATGTTCTACAATGCATGCGTGCAGTTCACACGGCTGAGACGAACGGAGAAATTACAAACCTTTTCCATTTCGCTTGTGGTCACGAAGGTGCCAATTTCGGGATCCTCTGAAAAATACGTTGCACTGTTTTAATCGAACTGGACGACATGTGAAAATACGCGAAACAGGTGGATATGGATTCTTCTTCCGCAGTAGCATATTCGTGAATCGTCTTGCGCTTGCTGGGGAACGAATCAGCGCTCTGTCTAAGGAGCAAAACGCTCTGGGCGAAGAACAATTCTGCCCCGCGGTTTCGTCTAGCGAGTCTGTGCAATTTCAAAAGTTCGCGCCAAACCTGCAACCCTTCAGACAACAACCTTACCTTGTCTCTGCGGCTGAGAGCAAGCGCTTCTGAGCGAATTGGAACGTTGGTCGGCCGGATGGCAGACCAACTGATGACCATTTCCGGTCGTACGACTTGGCGGCTGACGAGAGCACATCACCTGAAAAAAATTAGCACACACCAATGCTATGCGCGCCAATGTCTGCTCCGTGCTTACCAAGCTGTTACGGACAGCTTCAGATTTGCTCTTTACGGCCCTGTTGTCCAACAGTTCAAAGTCCGGTTCATTCAAACCATCCTTGCGCGGCTCCTTGGACGGATAAATTTCAATTGTAGTAGTATGCATCACTTTGTGCTCTCCATCGCCGTTAGTATTTGACAATGACGTCATCATCATCATATCGTCGCTATCTTCCGATTTAACGTTCGACTGGTTGGTTATATTACGGAAAGGCTGCTTCTCCTGGCCATCCTCCTTAGCAGCTTCGGCAATAAGACTTGCGCGCTTCTGCTTTGCTTCAACCCATTGTTGCTCCAGTTCGATCACCTAATTTGAAAGCAGCCGCCCGAAATGACGAGCCTCTTTAAGCACACGTCGTTCTCTATTACCTTCTGCTCCAAATGTCTTATAAGCACGTTGTACTGTTCGTCCTTTTCGCGCAGCTCCTTTAAGTGACTTTCCTCGCGACTCAGCAAGTCCTTCTCTCTTCAAGCACAGAGAGTTAAGCGTAAGCCAAAGCCGGTTAGCAAAAGCTCCCTGTTAGGTACCTTATTTGGTAATCCTTTATCAATTCCTTGGCGTCGGCATACTTGCGCTCCAAGTCTTGGAATTGACCGCGCGAATTGGACAGAAGCGACTGGAACTTTTCCGTCTCCCTCTTTGTTGCCAGCAGTTCCTCCTCGAGCAAAGCAATTGCCTGTTGCACGCTACGGATGCTGTCCAATTTTGCGTCCGGCAATCCATTGTGCCCGTCGCCCTGGGAGCTCAGCGAAGGAGCAACTAGCGCCATCTGTGGCGCCGCCGGTGATCCGCCATCTGCGGCACCACTTCTCCTTATCACCGAAGCGGCCCCGTAAGGAGGCGCTGGTTCACGCTGGATTGGCTGTACATCTCTCGGCATCTCCTGGTTGGTACGAAGGTAAGCTGGCTGCTGAACTCTCATTGCCGTAGGTTCGTACAAATCGGCAGCCGAAGTTGTTGTATCTTTCCGAAATGCCTGCAAAACATAGGCTAAGCGTTAGGCACTGGCTTTTATTGGATAGCCAATGGCAGGGCGGTTGTTCAACGAGTAGCAACCATCGTGCAAAGCAAGCAGGGCTCTCACATGTTGTACGTCAAGCATGACGGTATGAATTTCGAAACTTTCTGCCAACGAGTTAGTAGAGTGCAAGCCTTCGGATGTTAGTGATCCGCCAGAGGAGACGGGGGACAACCGAAAAGGATCTACCTGCTCCCAGCAGGCTCCCGATTCAGTTGGTTCGCCGTGGGCGACGGATGCATCGCGGCTCAGCTCCTGTCCGCCTACCGACAGGGGCGACACGGCCACACCAATGCGGCTCTTAAACGTTAGTAAACATATACAGGCACATCAAAGAGACGAACGCCGAGCGCAACAGGTCGAGACAGAAGCGCCGACACTCACTGCCACTCTTTCCTGTACCAACTGCTTGTCCTGCTCCAGCGACTGTCGAATCAGAGCACCAATTTCGCTGTTCTCAGGGTCCCTCTCTCGTCCAATTTTAAATCTTAAAACCATAACTGCCCATATTTGCAACTTGTCAGCTAGTAGACGCCCCCTTACGTAACGGTTCCGCTGGTGCTGCGCAGAATAGAGGCAGCGTAGGCCTGCGAAACTCCAATTAAGCTTTTCTTGTCAACTTCTATGATCTGGTCGCACACCTGAATCCTAAAATGAAATCATCGCGTAAGGGGCAACGATCGGGTCAAAACTTGAACCATCCAACCCTGCGATGAAGTTAAATTTTCCTATTTTGGCAAAGCTTAATAAAACTTACCTGAGCATCATACTGCCCATACAGTAAGCAATAAACTTATTTGAATATTCAAACGCTTAAGCAGCGCACTTGGCAGTCGCGGCAAAAGCGCAGAGGTACTCTTAGAAGACTAACGAAATGTCATTATTGCGTCAACAACATAGTGGGCCCAATTACTATATTTCTTCTTATGGTCACCTTAGATTATTAACGGCAACTTCTTGGGGCACCTATCAGTCGTCTTAATTGGGGCTCGCCTACGACCACGTCCTACAGTTCTTCATAATAAACGCGTCTGTTCTGTCTTCGCCGGGAAATCTAATAACTGCAAGGCAAGAAGGCCTGTATTAAGCTTTACGTCATCACCACCGCGTAAGTAATCATCACAAGTATGGAAGCTGACAGCCTGTCCGTACACAGGCATGAATGGTAATTCTCCCATTAATGACTACAATTTAAGGAGTGAAGAATTGTACGCCGAACCATCGCATTGTTCACGTGCCAACTATACATTCCGTTTCAAGCTGTCACCTTCATGGAGGCAACTCGAAACTGACCAAAGACGCGCTCAGCAATTGGCTAGTCAAAATGCAGCATCGCATAGCGTCGGATGCGCTTCGAAAATTCGAACCACAAAAGGTAAACATAAAATGACGCCAAAGTTGGGCTGCCATTACAAAGGTAACGCGCGTGATCAAGTTTCCCGCCAACTGGGCAAATAAAAAGTTCGGATAAAACTTTTGCCTCGGCTTACGCAGCCCCATTTTCAATAGGGTCTCAAGTTTTCGAACAACAAAAGAGTCTAATCAACAATACTCTTCTCCATTACGGAGACGCAATACGGTCTAGTTAAGGGCAAATGACCATATATGGATAGGCAGCAGATTTAGTGGACTGCAGTGACGGTCAAGGAAATAGGCAGACCCATTCCCATAATGGACATATACCGTACGCGGCGGCGATGTGCCTCCGTTGCAGAAAAACAATTCTGCTTGCCGGATAAGCAACTTCGAATAAAATATTATAATTTCAAAATTCTTCATGTCAACCTGAAGAGATTCCTTTCTATTAAGTAGCTCACGTCTATTGTGGCTGATTAAGCCAATCCGGTTAGAGGTAGGCTTCCCGCGTGAAAAAGAACAACGTATCAAAATTAGCTCTTCACCAGGTGGCCCATATTTCTTTTAGCTGCCATTGTACGTGCCGCCGCCCCTTTGCAAGGGCGCCTACGGGAGACAGGTGCGCCAACCCAAAAGAAGTGACAATTACATTTTTTATCATTAGAAAAAAGTCCCGCCATCCATTTCACTTTCGCCCAACTAATTTTTCAACAACAATAAATGGCGCGACAATGACGCAGCACGTTTCGACGCCATTGCTCGCTCGGTTAAAGCAATCCATTAAAGGCTGCTAGAAGCGCCGCCCCAAGCGCCGCGCAATGTCAGTAGGCAATAATCAATTCAAATCTTCGTCAATACCAGTTCGCTTCTTCGATGATTGAGAGTCAAAAAATTTCTTTAAATGATTTTTACACTATTGGAAAAAAAAGCAACCAAGCGACGCATTGTTGACTGCCCAAAATGGATAGCAGAAGGACCATGGTGGCGACCTGCTGACGATGAGCTGTCACCTGTCAAAGCTCGCTGGAAGAATTTAGGACGACAAGAGGCCACGACGCGCCAATATACGAATTATCCGCCCATGTCGAGATAACATCAATTTGCATAAACTGTTAGCACAACCGCTTGGGATGAATGATGAATCAATTTCAACGACCTTTGCAACCCGAATGGGATCGACATTTTTCCGAAGCGCGACGCGCCGAAAAGAAGGCCATGCAAAAGAGCGGAGATAAATGGCAACAGCAATTTGCATCGATTATGCATGGACACTTTAGATGATCGCAGCGCGTGAGCGATCGGCAAACGTTCGTAACAGTTTTGCCTGGCCGTTATTGGCAACTGGTCGGGACCATATACGGACCAACCGTCGCCAACTAGCAATATAACAATCGATCACCAACCGACGCTTCGTACACGAACGGCCGTCGTCTTATCAGCTTGTAGCAATAGCATAGACGGGTGGAAAGTTGGAAAAAAGTATAAACATTTGCATCTGCAAACTGCTGGCGTCAAAGTGGAAGAACGCAACGAGCGTCCGATAAACCATCGCGCGCCGTCAACTTTTTTCCCCTCGACGCCCAACGGAAAGCTAAGCTGACGCGGAAGGTCGACCGACGAGAAATATAGCGGAGAAAAACGGCCAAAACCAATTGACGCTTTGACGATGGACATTTGGCCAAACTCTTACTGTAGCATCAAACTTGCTTTTCCGCTTTTGCAATTGTCGCACATTAAAACAGTTCTGCCGGCTTTAGGCGACCCATTTTGATTTATAGGTACGCACTGTGGACATACATCGCTAAAGCAGCTACAAAAAGAAGCTTGTCCACGCGCACGCTGGTTGGATGATCATCAATGTTAAGGTGAATTTTGGCGGTCGAAGCGCAGAGTCGCGCCTGCTCCCCGAGGGCCAACAAAACTCTGCAAAGCGGAGCTGAGCGCAGCGCAGTGCGAACAAAAGAAATAAAAGAAAGATGTTTTGCAACGATCGCTTAAGTGAACCATTAATCTTGCTTCGGGCAAACGCTCGCGCTTCTCGGCTGGACGGCAAAGTCTAGCAATGCTAATGAATATACACATACGCCCCGAAGAGACGCGGAAAGAGCAAGACAGAAATAGGGAGGCGTTGAAGAGAGGCAATAAAATCGAAATCGTTTAACCAACCTGCCGTCCAAAGCGACTGCACCGTTGGGAGATATGCTTTTGACGAAAATGCCCAACTTTTCCAAACCCGCGTCGGCGCCAACGCCCATTCCAATAATGCTAAAGCCTAAGCCTTGTGGGCCTAAAACAGCGCCAATTAGCTAGCAGTCCTTTTGGTCAGATGGAAAAATTTAGCCTTTGCGTAATTCCACTTCGAAAATGTCCATATTTTCCAACCGGCGCTCCAGCTCGTACTCAGCCGAAGCGGCAATAGGATCCACGTCGTCGTTGCGCCTATCGTACTCGTTGACTCCGTAAGTGCTGTAGACTCGAATTGGCTCCGTGCTGAACTTCACCTTCGACATGGCGCCCTCTTCATCGTCGCAATTCAACCCGGGTACTTCGATCCAATAATGGTCGACGCCCACCATGCGAATCTCGTCGCCGTCGACCGTCTGGAGACGATCCAACGAATTAAGACTATCCTGAGAGAGCAAACTAATCTTCTCCGCTTGCGTGGAAGAAGCATTATCGGTTAAACCATTTTCCATATTATCATCAGTTAAGGTATCCACTTTGCCGCTGCAAAAAGGCAAAATGGACCCTTGACCAATGGATAAAGCGTTCAAGACTTACTTTTCCGCAGGCGACCAAAAGCTGCTGGAAGAAGAAGGGTCGACAGCGTTCAAAGAGGGCGAGGAAGGGTCGACGACGTTGCAAGATGGCTGCTTGCGTTCCGAGTCGAAAAGGTTGCAAAGGGCCGGAGTTTTCAGCAAGCCGACCTTTTCGGCTCCGTAGCGCCGAGCGTACCACGAGTAGCTTCGCCAGTAGGGTTCGTAGACGTTCCGTTGCGGTACGTTCTCCTTTGCTTCTTCAACAGCGATCGGTCTCTGGCTTTTGGAAGGTACCGAGTAAGCTCCACTTTCCATTTCCGACACAAGACGACTAAACTGAAGGTTCATCTCCACAATTGGATTGTCCACAACTTCTTCATTGACAACGTGACCACTTGTCTGCGTATGCTCCTTTGGTAGGGCATTTATCAGACGGGGTTTCGGCGGTACCGGAGGAGCCGACGGCTTTGCAACAGAGGGGGACAAGTTGTCTCGCAAATCGGTTGAACAGGGCGCTTGCAACGATGACCCATTGCACTCGTGGAAACGACTCTTTCTGACTACTGGACGCGTAGGCTTAAGGGACAAGACGCCAAGGGCGGTTGATCTATTCTTCTTTTCAAGCGATTCGAAAACAGCTTTAGCCGACGAGAAGTCGACGCTTTTGTCAACCACCAAAGGTTCGTCCAAGTTGGCATTCGAAGACTTGGACTGTTCGGAATGACGACCATTGGTCGTGGCGGTCGATGGCCAGGAGTTGTTGTGCTCGTCCATCGGTGGGCACCCGCCGATGGTGAACTCTTTTTCAACGCACCACCTGAAGCATTCACCTTCTTCTTTTCGCATCAGCGCCTCGACAACGGTGACCACCGGTTGGACGTACGAACTGGCGGTTAGTCTTTGAAAAGAAGAAAATATTAGAGGTTGCCAAGTTGGCTAGCAAAAGCGTGCATGCAACGTTGGCGCGCCAACTTTGGACAACTGAATAAGGAGCGACGTATGTGTATGTTCGACCGAAAGGCTGGAAAATGGAATCGATTTCATTTGCCTACCTCATGACGACGACAGCGACGATAACGACAACCGATGCTCTTCCCCCTATTGCAAAGGCGCTTTGACGACGACGCCTTGCGCATAGGAAGTAAAGACATTGTCGCGAAAAACCGGAAATTGGACCTGCAACCCTGACGACGAGTTGGCCGGCTAACTTGATGCCAACGGAGGCCGCTGTCAAGGCCACCGGAGCTACTTACTACTTGCCCATTGCTCGTTCATTGCACTTTGAACGCGGGCGGCCCAAGGCATACTTGGTCACGCGACAAAAGGTCGCGCTGGCATACGGCTGTCCCGACAGGGTGCCGCGACTCGTTTCTACGCGCGTCCGACTGGTCAAAGGCAAACGCCAACTCGATGACCAGCGAACAATTGCCATATAAACGCTTATGCATTCTCGTTGCATTTTGGCACTAAGGGACCCAATTTTGCCCGTCGCGCGATGCTTTTTTCCCAATGGCGCCCAAGGGAAGGCCACCACCAGTGGCGCGCGCGTGCTTAGGTGGTTGTTAAAAAAGAAGAAAAACCGTTCCTAACATGACCAAACATAACACCTGGAAACTTGCCGCTGCCGATGAAGAGCGGACAAATGTTGACAACGTAATTAAAACATTGCAATGGCGAAAGCGCGTAATCAAGAAGCGTAGCAAACCTACGGAGGATGGATGGATGGAATAAACAACAGTTGCGATGCAAAATGCGGGTCATGGAGAGCCGCCTGTCGTTGCAAAGAAGGTCGACATGGCGCTTGTGCTGCCAGTGAGAAAATGATAAACACGACCTCCGTACGAGAGTGATGTGAAGTGGATGAATGGAAGGAAAAAAACCGCTACGTTCCACTGGCCCTTCTCTCTCTCTCTCTCTATCTCTCTGTCTCTCTCTCTATCAGTTTGCTCATTGTGACTAAGCACACCCACTGGCAGCAGATGGTCAAAAAGTGAACGCAGCTGTCTGCCCACGCCTCGACGACTCTGCCCGAAATGGAAGCGCCATTCAAATGTCGGGGCTTCACCGACCGCAAGGCTACAACGAGACCGCGTTTCGATTTTGGTCATCCTAACTTGCTTAGCGGCTAGCAAAGGCGAAAATCAATTCAAAAGAAAAAGGAGGGCGTGAAACGTACGTTTTCAAAAAATGCAAACAGCTTCTCACTTAAATTCAAACACTGGGCAACGAGACGCCTTTGGGCGTCCTAGCAGGGTGAATCACTTGCTCATCGATCCATCCGCCCTGACGCATCTTTAATGCGTCCGAGCGAACCAGTCAAAGTGGGCATCTAACCATACGCTTGGCGAAAATCAAGTTCCTTTTTGATATTGGATCGCCAACGGGAGACGCAAACCATCGTTTCATTTAATCAAGCATATAATCTTGCTATTAAGCTTCGAACTGCTCCGTAACGCACAGGCAGCGAGCTAACAATTTGGCAAGTGAGAACATTTTGAACAAGGTAAGGCGCCCACTCTGTTCGCTCTACAATTGACAAAAAAGTGGGGAGAAGGCAAGGCGCCGATTTCTAACTTTGGCAATGTCGAGAAAAAATGCAACCTAACATTCATGCGGCATTCGAGCGCTTTTGTACAGAACTCGAAGTCGACGACTGAGCGCTGAAAGTGGAATGTTGACTTAAGGAATTGATATCCCCTTCTCCAACTCAGGAATTCAAGACGACGCTTCAAGGAATCCTTACATTGGTTTAACTGTTCGAAAATCAAACAAATCGAAAAGCACGCAAGCTGGGAAGAAGAGTTGAAACGAACCCAGTTGAAATAGGCTGCTTAAGGGCATCTTCATTTCTATAAGAAGCAAGGCGCCAGCTTACGCGCTTCCCTATTTTGACTCGGATTAGGCGAGTAAGATATAAAAAGATGGGGACTCGTTTTTAACCCGATTATTGATAATGACGTGGACACTAAGCTACACGACGTGCAGCCTATTGTACTATACGCACCGAGCTTTAGCGAACTTACCAAACGCGCAGCGCCTACGCCGGAGACCTTACTTCCCAAAAAGGGCTCCCAATAATTAACGTCAATTTAGCCAGGTTTACGCAAAAATGGAAGTTCTGTTTTTTTAGCAACACTCTCACGCCTTACCAGCCGAATGCAAATGCCAAGAGTTCCAGAGCAAGCGCGCAGGTTGAAGCAACTTTAACATACTACTTGCGCATCATTATAGCCTACAAAAGCATGGTCACGTATATTTTCATAGATGCCAATTTTTTCGTCAACGGCCTTCTACGGCTTGAAAAGAAGAAAAAAGCACGCGCG
Source organism: Trichuris suis (assembly GCA_000797535.1). Taxonomy (NCBI): domain Eukaryota; kingdom Metazoa; phylum Nematoda; class Enoplea; order Trichinellida; family Trichuridae; genus Trichuris; species Trichuris suis. The sequence continues at coordinate 22,235 of KN538384.1, read as the reverse complement.
CAATTTCGCGTACATCGTAGCCAAAGCGCAAAGCTCGCGCGAAAGGGGTTTTTCGCATTTTTTTGTAAAAAATAAGACTTTGGAAAAGCGTTTGCCATTGAGCGCTTCCTGGCCGTTAGCTTTAATCGCTGATTGCATACGTACGCAACTTTTGAGATGCCTCTCAAGCGACAGGCGTGACGATTGAAGCGAAACGATCGTGCGCCTATGTAAATAAATGCCGACGTAAAATATGACGATCTTGTTAGCTACACCCAGCAGAAGAGGCGTATCGATTATGCCTAAACGACTTGTCGTCGGCGAGGCAAACTTTTGCAAACAGTTGAGTGGAACTTGAACGTCATGCAGCTTTTGTAGATTTATCGGATTGTGCATTGGTGCCGCGCGAGATGGCTACTTTTATTCAGTGTCCTAAGGTCGCAAAGGTAGCGGATTTGTCGAATTTCGCGTGATGGTTGAGTAAGCTTTCTATTCTCACCATTTTCACGCAGTGTTATGTCATTGTTGGCTTGCTTGTAGCGAGTCTGAAACTTTGACCTGCGAGTCGGTTCTTCCGGACTTACCGGCGGGAGATTGTGAACCAGTGATCGGCGAATACTATTCGGCTATAAAGGGGACCAATGGATGGCGTAACGAATCTAGTCATCTGCATAGCGCTTTCGTTAATCGTCTTTTATTGTCTTCTTTCAAGGGCGCGCCGAAGTTATTGCTCGCCGGCTTAATACGCTCTCCAACGCGGTGGAATACTTTGTCCACTTTGACGGAGGTATTCTCTCTCGAACGTTACCGCCAGAATCGTTCACCTTTTCAAGTTCAGATGATCGTCGTATGGACGTTTGGCTCCCTACCGACGCCATCGACTTCACGAAACGTCGAACCAACGAGAGTCCGGAAGTAAAGCGCGGCGAAGCAGCTTTGGAAAACATCCAAGGTGCAGTCACTCGGAGCAAAAGGGTTCGCCTTGAGGAAAGGGATGCCTACGTACGTTTCATCCAAGTATTCCCGCGTAGTAGATGCGCTCTCTCTTAACTGTAGGCATACTATGGCATGGATCCGGAAACTTACGCCTTGGAAAAGCAGCGTGAAGAGGTAGGCAAGAATTTTTTAAAATATGCACGTGTATGATCTCTTTTGCTTATTGGTTTAGATGACGCGAATTAAACATATATCCGCTATTCACTTTGGTAGTTGTCGCATTGAAACGTGGTACTATTCTCCTTATCCGGGTAAATATGGCATGTCGCCAAGGCTTTTCGTCTGCGATGTATGCTTCAAATACATGAGATCTTTGAAGTCCTATCGAAGGCACAGGGTTGGCGCGTCCGGCTGTGTCTGCTCAACATTATTGATGATGATCACTTGTAGTCTACTATTCACGACAATATTCCCGGAAGGGAGTTGTATCGTCAGGATAACCTGAGCATAATCGAGGTGGACGGTGAGGATAGAGGGAACGAGAAGAGCTGGGTACTACTTTGCCCTTCCTCGCTGTCTCGCCTATATAGACTTTATACGAACTTTAGATTTACTGCCAAAACCTGTGCTTATTAAGCAAAGTGTTTCTTGACCACAAGACGGTATGTTACGACGTGGAGCCGTTTTTGTTCTACGTCCTTTATGAATGGAACGACAATGAACGGCACGCCGCAGGCTACTTTTCCAAAGTATGAATGAACGCGCCGTAATTACCTTTCTTTTCCCAGTTGACCGAGTTTTCAGGAGAAATGGCCGTCCGACGACAACAACCTCTCTTGCATAACGGTGTTCCCCCCGTACCAGCGTAAAGGCTATGGGTCATTCCTCATTCAATTCAGCTACATGATCTCGGCTGGCGAGGGCGTCCTTGGAGGCCCTGAGCGTCCATTGTCCGACTTTGGTCGCATAAGTTACCGAACATTTTGGACTTGGAAGATTGTTCAAGTTTTGCAACAATATTTGGGCTGCTCAATGACCATCAGGGGAATATCGTAAGTGTTTGCAGTAGGCAGTTGCGTATTTTCTTTTTTTTTAAAAAAACACCTATGTGTTTCCAGTCGTTCAACCGGTCTGCTGCAGAGCGACGTTTTGGAAACGTTGCGAACGTTGAGAATACCGCATTTTTTCAAAGGTCAAAAGGTGGTCAGATTCACGGAGCGTCTATTGACGTTTTGCGTGACCAGCAAGTACTATCGCATACCTTCGTTGATTGTGGACCCAAAATACCTGCTAGCCGCTCCCGTGACGAAATCAAAAGAATCCAAGAAGCGTCGCGCGTCTTCTCAACACTCGATGGACAACATGTGCTAACTTGACCGCGCTCACATTGGTGAAATAATTTGAAAGGTGGACAAAAAATGCGTATTCTTCCTTCCTGCATGACATTTGTGCTCATTGAAGAATTCAGTTTACGCACACTTGACATAGACGCACACTATGCGCGAACGTTAAGCCGGAAGGCACATGATAAGCCAGATCAACGTATATGGTAAGCTCAACAATTGGAAAACTGTGGCAATGCAAGAGAGTGAGAGAGAGATCCTGACAGTTGTAAAAGCTGGGCGAGATTAGCGGCAAACGACAAGAATCGGCTTCAACGCTCAAAAGCCGCCAAACAAGCTCGAAGCAAGCCGTACGTGGAAAGAAAGCGACAATGATGACCTCCACTGATAGTTGTTCAGAACTCCTTCAGTCGGTTTTGACATCCTCTTCTTCGTCAGGTGATGACGTATTCCGGCCAACAAGATCGATGTCTGTATCCCTTTCCTCTTCCGTCTTATTACGTGCGCCGTCGATGCGCTTGTGCTAAAGAGATATACATATAATACATGTACGTTATCCTTAAACATTGGGGCAGATATTCTCGTCCCCTTTAAAAGAAGGCGCTCTTTACTTATTATACGAAAAGCCTTACGTGCAAGCAGCTTTGCGCGACTGGAAGAAGGCATAAGTTAATTAAAGCTGCCGTAGCGAACTTGTAAGCGTCGTAGAGCAATTTTGGGAAGCAGCGCGCTTACGTGAATCTTTATCCTTTCCAGGCGTTGCTCGACCAGCTTGTTTCGTTTTTCCTGCGTCGCCGTCATACGGCAAGCAATGTCCTGCTGCGTAGTTTGTTGAAATTCGAGTTGCATCGCCTTGCGTCTGACGGCAGCCTCTGCCATGCGCTCCTCTACTTTTGCTTTGTCCACCTTGTCCAATTCGGCTGTCTACAAGAGGCGAGAACCTCATATTAATCATTGTGCCAATTCAACCGACGCGTCGCAAAGTTGAATAAAAGGTGACAGCGTGAAGCAGTCGCTGAACGCAACAGGTTCGTATTTATTATGTATGCAGGTACTAATGTATACAGTAAGCCCGCCATATACGCAATAATTGGTCTCAAGGCTTCCCGCGTTTGATTAAATCCCTAATCGACGCATTTCCTCTCCTGTACGCTTCACGTGACCCGTGAATTCTGGGTCCTAATGCTCTGTACATACTAAATATTTTTCCTTCAGGTTTGCATAGGGAGTAATGGCCAGAAAAAAGTCTGCGTATGTTTATACAGATTCAACTGTCGAGCACGTGACTGCTTAGCACAGGAAGGCAACAAGGTAAAAAAGTTTTCCAGAAGCAATCTCCCTCTCTTCACTTAAGGGCTGCTTTGATTTAGAGACACTAAACAAAAGGCAAGATGTTAATATTTAAAATATAAGCAAACTTCGGAAGACGGGATGTCTTGTAACGGGCTTTGGTATTTTCATAATTGATCTTGGATTCACGGCTTTGGCCCGTGCCGGGCCAAAGCCGTGAATCCAAGATCATCTATCCTATACATGTATAAATCTGATAAGCTTGTAGCCCACTTCCAACTGAGGAAAAGACTTGCCGCTGTTAAACTCCTCTACGTTTCTAAAGAGTAATACTTAAGAGTACCACATTGCTCATATGCACGGCGTATTGTTATTAATATTAAAATATATGCTTGCTTACAACGCCTGCGTTTATGTCGTTGGCAGATTTGAGAAGCAAAGCGCTTTGGTCGACAACCAGCAGCCCAACGAAGGAGCGAGCGGGTGCGTTGACAGAAAAGGTGACGTTGGTGTTCGGCTCAACTCTGGACGGGTTAATACGCAGTCTAATCTGGAATTTCAAAAACAGTTCGTCTCGCTAGAGAGCAAGTAAACAATTTTGCAGCTCTCTCACGTTATTAGTGTAAGCTCCGTCTACTTTTAAATCCAACGCATCCACAATTATCTCCTTGCTGTCCGGTAGAACACCGTATATTAAGACTCTGGATTTGGGTGCCATCTTGGCGGTCGCCTCGAATTGCAAGGTGCCCCGCAGATCGTCCATTGCTATCTTGCTCATGTGCACAATAGCTCCCTTTGAAATCACCTTGAAACAGAGATAACGTCACTTCACAAGACGAACTATAATTTTCATAGTAGCACCAATGCAACGAACTCTTGCACAGGCGAGGATGTTCGTACGTCGAAAGAAAGCATCTTGCCAAGCTGGATTCTGTCCTGCTTTGGAATAAGCTGCGCAAAGTTGTTAGAAGGGGATCGTAAGGAATCTATATAATCGTAAGCGTACACGCTGGAATCCTCGCTTCCATATCGAACCTGCGCGCGATGCAAAGTTAGCAATCAATCAGTGGTCCACCGCCTATGGTTACCTCTATGCGCAGCGATAGAGCACCGGATGGAGTTTCAATGTTCATCACTTTAGTTCCATTCGAGTCAAGTTCAAGCATCCTTGAGTACTTCTCTCTTTTAGGAATGTACGGTGGTCCACCAATAATATGGGTTTCGGTATCCGATTCATTGACAACGGATTGATTAGAACGAATGACAAAATCAGCGTTCAGGTAAACCTTTCTTGTGGCATCAGGCGGGATTGGTTGGTCGTCTTGAGCTTTTGCTGCAATCTAAACATAACGGAGGGATTTTGACGTTGTTACATACAATATCCCATTTGGAACAAAAGCTTAAGTCCCCACAAGGCTTACCATAAACGTGTAATTAAGACCAGGCTTAAAGTGGTCCGCTCCTCTTGTTATGACCAACTTTACCGGATGCTTGTGAACAGTAACAATGGCCGAACCATTACGCATCTGTCCTGTCAGCTTTTCCGTTACTACGGCGGTGAACTTGATTTGGTTGTAGCCAAATTCGTTGATCAGACGCCCTTGTCGAAGCTCCTCGTTGGCAAAACGAAAAACCGCTTCGCCAGAGTGGTCGAGCTGCAAACTACAGTTTCAAACGTCTGGCGTTGGCTAAACTTTTATGCAAATTAATAACAACGCAAGATATTCCCAAAGATGCGCTAAGGAAGAAAGCGAAAATCCTAAGCCAATGGAAGGCCACTGTATATTAATAAATTTAAATTATTCATTAGCTCATAGATTACCGTAGTCATCTTTTGCACCTCCAATGCTTCACCTGCCGCGTAATAAGGCCAAGGATAATGGGCCTTAATTGTTACGTTCCCTTCGACGCTTTTACCGTACGTGTACCTAAAACAAGCTGCCATCTCATAACGGCTACGCTTATCCGTCAGCATTGAAACTTTGCGGTAACAAAAACGGTGATGTCTCCATTCACGGTTGCAAAGGAAGGCGGCTTCACTTCCACTTCAAACGTTGGCAGAACTAAATACAGATATTGTTAGCACGCGAATCCTGAAAGCAGTGCAGACAGAATCTTAAATGTTCCTTCCTCCAAACGATCAGTTAAACGTACAGGCAAGTGGAAAACAGAAGTATTTCATCAGAAAATTATACTGACCAAGGCTAGCAAGGAACTTCCTTTTTCCTTACACAAACTAGTACGATTGATCATCAACGAACCTGCATATCTTTTAAGCTTTGCAAGTAGACAGAAAGCTAAGGAATAAGAACTGGACAACAGCATCAGCAGAGAAATACTACTGATTTAATATTTCTCTTTATACTATCACTTCTTTACGATCGCAACCTTTATTCGTTTCGTTATTTATACAAACTATTTTATTCATCTCTTTTTTATGTACTTTGTAAAAAAGCGGTAATCTGCTATAATGGTATGTATTAACAAAACGGCCTCATTTATTAACAAGTATACTGCGGTTATTATTTTGGGCAGTAAGCGCCATGTCTGACCCGTAGCGAGCTTTCCGCAACTGCGCTACGACGAAAGTCGTTCTTACCATATTTGTCAACGGCAAACTCTTCGAATGCCTCCTCTTCGTCGACTGAGACGGCAATTTTCCAATTGCCCAACGGGGGTTCAGTGGTCAAGGTCAGTTTGAGACTGTCGCCCTTACCGCAAATGCCTAAACATCATTTTACAAAGAATGTTTGGAATGCGACAACCCACCGGACTCGATCGGCATGTTCTTATGTTGCTTTATGACGTTGCCGCTGGGATCCTGCGAAAAAGTCAAATGAGATTTTTTTTAAGCCTAAGAAAAAGTTTCCGCATAGTTCCCCGGCATGAAGTGTTTTCCAGGAGCAAAGGGAAATGGAATTTCCAACTCTCGATTGTGCAAAATATACGAACAGGTTGGAGATTGGTTGTACGGCGCTGTTGCAAGGAGCCAGCGCGAAACTATTCATATATTAAAAACCCGCGTTTAACCAAACAGTTTGAAAATTACGTTTCCGCTCACTGGGCAGAACGCTTCGCGCTATTGCAGACAAGGAAGGACACGTCAAGTCAAGCAAACGTGTTAAATCCGTAACAACTAAAGCGGCACTGTTAAAACCGCCTTTCCTCCAAAGTCACATTTCAGCTTCGAAAACAAAATAAGATAATTTCGAAAGCTCGCCTTGTTGTACATCCAGGAACGCTTAATCTGACAGCAGTAGTCGTCTTTATCAGTAATTAGTTGTACAAACTGCCCGTGTAAAAAGCTGAATACACTTACAGAAATCGTGACATTGGCAGTTCCGCTGTATGGCTTCAAATCCGGAGTCACCACGATAACGCGGATGTGCACTGAAATGGAAAAATTAACGTAGTTGAGGGGGAATTTAAAAATCAAATAAGCACCTCACGCAACGCGCAACAATAACTGATCCAAAGGAATTGAAGGGTCAAAGATTCAAGAAACCTACCGTTTGAATCACGTTTTTTACCGCCCATATTGAATAGACCACGTGCAATTTACATAACCCAACTTTTCCAGAATTATTGATGTTAATTTCAATAAAAGTCGAATCTTGTCATGTAGCCGCCCCACCGTTTAAAAAAATGCAGGTTCCTTCCTGTCAAGCATGCGACCAAGCTGTTCTCCGCTTGCTGGCGAGCATGCTGGTCATCTAGTTCTGCCCTTACTTAAGCTTAAGGCAAGATATATGCCTTATGTTTAGGTTTAGGCTTAGGTAAGGGTAGAACTGGAAGGCTAGCAGATCTACAGTATGACGGTGGGGCGGCTAAAAGAGTTCCTAAAATTCATGCAGACTGGGTTCATCTATAAAATTGTTACTATTAATAATGTAACCTTGACGGTATTAATACATCAGGTGTACTTGCATGCGTTGTTTTATGACATTATGCCTTTCATGCGCGGTGGTTGACCTATATGCTTAAACAAAAAGAATTACAACTTGCTTAACACTTGTAAGACTATTAATTTTTTTCGCTCTTACCTTCCGAACCAGGCTTGTATATGCCACGATCCGTCTGGATGAATATTGAATGCGATTTGTGGACAAACTCCAAATTTGCGGACTTTTGGAAGAGCACTCGTCCACTGACCGTTTCTCCTTGGACAAACAACTTGTACTGCATTTCCGGCGTCAAATTGGGCGGAATCTACGACGGGCGCGAGCAGGTTCATTTTGGCCAAATCAAAAAAAACAACAATCTCAATTCTGCGCACCTTGTCAATCCATATCTCCGACAGTTTTCCTGCAAGTGCAAACCGTCACGACAATAATGAGCAATTGACGGCAGGCAAAAAAATGTGAAAATGAAAGTGTTTCGAGAATCCGCGAAATTGCAAGACAAAACTAAACTTTTCCTCAACCTCATTTTCATTTGGACCGAATGCTAACGGGAAGGCTCTAGCGTACGTTTCCTTCGGCTCAACTTTTCAACTGTACTTGAAAATCATTTTGGCAAATTAACTTATTATCATTACGATAATTAGGTGGTATGTTTGATCATGCCGACGAAGGCTGACCGCTAAACACAATTTACAAAGACTGTCAGCACTGTTCTCGAGCGCATTGCTGCCCACTGCTTGTAGGCATGTGATGTTGAATTGTTCGGCGCAATTGGTGTCAGCGTTAAGTGCATCCAGGCCGGATAATAGGCGTTAAATCTAAGATGCTAAAAATGTCGGCATCCTTTGAAGCTTTGAAGCAGCACTCATCCCACCGCGCTGGTCATCTTCCATAAACCGGTTTAATTGATCCTTAACAATTCGACATGCCACAGGTCATCGCATGGGTAAGAAGTGCAATCAGCCATTAACAAGCGACACGTCTCTTGGGGCGTTAGTGTTGGCGAAAACCTCGAGCAGCCACGGGACCGGAAAAATGTTGCCACGCATTTTGCGCACGCAAAACGTCAGACGATTTTGTGAAAAAGAACGCTGACGCAACGTGCAGGTGTCGACGGAAATTAAAAAATTTACAACGCTAAAAAAGGCGCCCAACCGGTCCGCCGCTATTGGACGAAAACACGAGATCTGCCCGGGACGTCAAACATGGCCATGCACGTTATTTTTTGCCAACTTCAGCGCCTATTCATAAAAATGTAGGCCATAGTCGCCCGCGCGCGCCCAGGGAGCCATCCCTACAGCAGCTAAGGTCGACGACGACGGACAGCCAACCTGTCTGCCCAAGGTAGGCAGTCAAGCGCGCCCCTAATAGGCTTTTGGACAAGGTTTTTTCAACCTTACTACATGGGATGAAGCTCGACCATTATTCAAGACAGCTAATACAACCAACTTCGGCCTTACTTAGCTTTCGCTCAAAGCGGGGGCGACTTGCAAGCGACCTGTCCCCAGATAGATAGCCGAAAATGGAAGAAAGCAAAGGAACTGGGTCAAGGCAGTGCTTTCAAACGAGCTGGGACATCTGAAAAGGTGAGCACGGTTTGATTTACGCGTTCTGGCATCTTAACGCCAATAGAACTACCCGCTAAAAAGCGCGCGCTTACGTGGGCACCGGCTATCCAGCCATAGTTGGAAACAACTTAAAGCTCGTCCGCTAAGGTGCTGTGCTCGATAGGCAGAACCGCTCGGGATGGCCCACGCTATCAAGTGACAGAAGGAAAGTGGCATCGCTTACCTGCTCGTATGTCGTGGCCCCAACTTTGAGCCACGCTACGATTTTGGGCGTCCATCACCCTGGCGCGGACGACCACCGGTTCTCGGCTTTCCAAAAAGTTGACCACCACAACGTAGGGCAAATTTGGTCGGATCAGGCGCGGCGCCACTATTACATAGCTGCCTGTGCTGAAAGAAGAGAGAACGCAAAGCAAAGATGGAGGGAGGATGCACACTTTTCCATTGCTTACTAGTTGCTTTCGACAGCCAGGCTCGCTTGCACGTTGGCTATGAGCAGCAGCAGAAGAACCTGAGACAGTTGCGCAAGACAGCGACGGTCCATGTTGCTCCTCACGTTGTATACGAGCGCGCGTTCTTCAAAATAAGCAAATTGAACGTTGACGCATACAAGCGCCAATGATGCGTACGGTACGCGCGCGAGGTGCCTCGGCTTAGTCGAAACGTACTGGCAAATGCAACAAGGGCTTCCAAAGTGACCGTTCACTTACGACAAGGTGATCTGATGTCACTGGAGCAGCAGAAATGCTCTTTAAATAAGTTGGGCAATTTCGCGCACTGGCAAGAAGCGAAGAAAGAAAAAGTAGTGCCGACACGAAAACTCAGCCGGCCTAGCAATTGGCGGAACTAGTCCATCTACGAGCTGCCAGCAGCAATGGAACCGGTAGTGCGATTGACCGATAAGACTGACGGCGATTGATTGGCGAATACCAATAGTAGCCAAGTTTCTCTATGTGATGCGATTGCTGATCAACCGACCGTCCAAAACGGAAAACTGACACGGACAATAATCATACCTATTTGGATAAATGGCCAGTAGGCCACCGACGCTACAAAAGCATACATCGCATTCTTTATTGTTCGCTCCTATAATAACAACAACCATGAACTGTGTGATCCCGGTATAAAAAAAAATGGTTCCATTCAACTTCAAACCCTTTCTTTTTGCCCTGAAATGACTATAGGCCATGGACGCGGGATATAACCCGAATCTTTTCAAAAGGGGCGCCACAGGAAATGACACTGGACGGCTGATTGTACTTGCTAACCTTACTCCATTCCATCGTGGTCGTTGAGCAAATACTCCTAGTTAACAGCGTCTCTGTTTTGCCTTCTTTGTGTCCTGGTGCTCTATTGTCGTCAGGTGCGAATGTAGTCAAAAAAGCTAAAGACGACGAGCGAACAATGGCTCCACTGTTGTAGGTAGAGGCAGTGCACCTTCGACTTGAGCAACTGCGTCTCTCTCTCTCTGCCCCCTTTCTTTGAGTGCTATTTCAACCGGTTCAGACCGGTCCAATGGGCTATTTAATAGACCGCCTACCTCTTACGGACGCTCCCCCAATATCACCTGTAAATAGCTTGCCAACTGCAAAATGCAACTGGATAAAGTGGTATACTTACTGGCTGTGAACTGCTGGAGCTATTGCATCAGCAACTGCCCCAAGCAAGGAGATCATTGGGATATGTACCTTCTAAGAGATCTATTGGTAGCTTGGCTCCCACTTCTATCCGTAAAGCGGTTCACAATTTGTAGGCTGCGAAGAGTCGATCACTTAGGCTCCCTTCAGTGGAATACACCTTGCGGCCGGTGTTGGCCTACGCTGGCCAACGAAAATCGACCCTGAGCAGTTACGTCCGGCCGGTAGGAGTATTAGCGACACTGCCGCGCGACGGTTTCCGTCGATCTTCGTCTGGAAAAGGGTTTTTTGATCCCGGCAAACCGCCGGGAAAAACCACTGTGCGGAAAGTGCGGCTGAATTTCGCGTTACTGATGTTTATCAAGATGGCGAACCCTTCGGCGGCGGCGCCTACCGTGCCAGCTAGCGACTGCTCAGGCTTTCGATAGAATGACAGATTAATCCGCGGTCATATGAAAGCAATGAGAAGACGATGGCGAAAAGTCATGGGGGCACCCGTTGGGTACCCCCAACGTCACCATCATCTCTATGCGTGCCATACCGGTTTTGTAATGAAGCGACGTTTCAAAAGGTTGTCAATGACAACCGCCTACGGGCTTGTCGGCTTGGGCAGCTTGAAAACAACCAACTCTCACCAAAAACAACGCTCATTCTCGTAAAGATGAGCCCCTCTGGCATTGAACGCGGAACAGGTGCGACGTCATCGTCTGACGCTTTGTCCCAGCTCGAAAACACCGGCTTTCCAAGGGCAGTAGGGCTCAGGAGGGCCGCAGCCAGTGGTTGCCTATTGGAGTTCATTCATCCTTAGAGAATATCCCTCCGTTTCGAGGGGTATTGACGCGAAAGGGCGGTCAGCTGAGATCAAAAAGCGGAAAGTGTACGCCGACGGTCCGTTGAAGCGAAAAGGACATGAAGCTTGGAGCATCGCGCGGTTTGCGTACTGTCACTTCAAAGGGTTGCGGCGTACGGTTTTCATTTTTAACTTTGACGTAGGCCTAACAAAAAAAGTGTCTCCTCTTCGAAACTTTTTTGTTAAGCGCGCAATGCCCGAAGAGGAGCACGTCGAGTGGGCGATAATAAAGCACCGCGCGCCAACGATGAATACGAAAACTGGAGAACAACTGGTCGGCAAACTACTGTCTCATTGGGGTAGTGCCGGTTAATGAAAAGAAAAAAAGTTTGACGCGCTTTGAACAAATTGCCACGGGAAAGTTGGACACCCTTGAAAGGATTGGGCGACGTCAACGTGTGCTTATCTCGATTGGAAAAGCCTGCGGCATTTGATTCATGGAGCTTCAACGGCTACGCGCTGGCCCCAACTGTCCATAGACAAACTATAAAAAGCTTTGACTTTTGTTTACTATGCTAATTTGGCGACAACACAACATTACGCATCGTTGGACGCGCCCACTCGAGGTACCACCACCCAATTTGCATGAGTAGTAGCAGTCGGCTCTTCTTCCGCTCGTTTGTTGCTCATATTTTCACGCGCATAATTGGTTGTCATTTCGGCATTGGTTTTTTTGGGCACACACTAAACGCCAGTTGTTTTCAAGCAACTTTTGCCCCGTGGAAAGTTGGCCAGTTTTGACGTTGAGCAGTGAAATCTGCGTAACTCATCTACAATCGACCCTCCTAAGTGACAGCTCGGAAAAAGCACAGCGTAGCAGTTAGTGATCTTTCGCAGTAGAAAAAGAGAAAAAATAAAAAATCGTTTTCCCGAGGTGGCGACCGCGGCGGCGGAAATGTCGCCTAATGTTGGACGAACGGTCAATGTCGACCACGACCACTGGTCGATCGTTGGAGGCGCGCGCGATCGTCTTTTTCGTTTGCGTGCGGATTAAGTGCAAACAAAAATGAACAAAACCAATTGGACGAGAGAGGAGGACTTGGATGAGACAACGTCGATTGGCGCGAACTGCGGATAATTATGACCAAAGGCCAAACGGACGAACAAAGGCTAAACGAGGAAACAACTACTTACCAGTTAGGCCGAGTTAGATTCCGGCAAAGAACGCTTCGGCATTTCCTCTTTTAGAAAACGTACACTAAGGATGATTCATCAAAAGATTCTACGCAACATACAAACGTGCACTTTGTTGGCAGTAAGCAAACAGGAGCAAAAAATGCCAAACGCGCTACGACGTACTCTCATATTGCACACCAACGCTAAAGCAGAGAAGAACCACAAAACCGACCGTGTTTGCTTTGAAAGAAGAAAGTTTACAAACGCTATCGGCGGCGGCGGCGACCCTTCGTCTCTCAACGGATACAAAATTGTTCGCATACGTAATGTGACGTGTATAATCTCTTTTCAGGAGTAGGCATCAAGCGGAGGCAGCTGATGAGCGTTCGGCAGAAGATGTAAAAAAATCCACCTCCAATCGGCTGCCGTGAAGCTTCGAATCACCATAGTGTCTGTGTGTGTGAGAGCGAAAAATTGTTGATTTAGCCGGCTTGGTTGCGCATGCATGCCTGTTGTTGACTTGTCGTTCCATGCATCATGTAGGATTTGAAAGATCCATTACGTTAGGCACAAGTTGCCCGACGAGCCATTCATGGCTTCGCTTCAATGGTCAAAGCAAAGAACGATTGCTTTAATGAAAGCCGACGCGAGAGCGAACGTTATTAAGAAAGTTTGCCCGTTGACGCACACGGAACCTATGCAATTAATCAAGCACGTTTCAAGCGCCTCACAGCCGAAGACCATTCTTCATACTGCTTAAACATGTCCGCTGTACCGCCTCAGCCGTTCAATTATTCACTGCTCTTATTATGCCGTCTGCCCGCGTCGTAAAGACTTTTACTCTTATTGTAGAGTTCATTTAAATACGTGAAGCTTCTTGAGCTTATCTGAAAAGTTTTGAAAATGCCTTGGAATATGACCACACGAGCCTCCATTGCCTCAAATGTAGCTTTTTACAAAGAGTGGCTTGCTAAGTATTGAAGAAGACAACTTATCTGCTATGTATTTCCCGCTAGTTGATTCCTAGTACCTGAGAATACTTTAATGCTACAGTGGGATCGAACTGCTTTGCAAAATAAGGTACAACTCTGCTTGGTGATTCGTCTGCCAATGCTGTTCAGCCTTGAAGTGATCAAATTCAAATGTACCTACGAATGCCGCTCTAAAAGAGTTCGCACGGATGTTGCAGCTATTGACAAGCATTGTCGTGAGCAACAAAGTCTACGGCCCCAATGCGCGACGCGTACAGCGCTTTTTGGAGATATGTCAGAGAAAAGAATTTTTTTCAGCCTCCTCCGCGTTTCTATATTTGCATATTAGTATGGATGCGCGGTGTTGATCATACGAGCACATCTCTTACTATATAAACTTCCTTAAGAAGCCAATATGGTTGCTGTTCAGGGAATGGCGTTGCCAGTGGGAAGCGAAACCATGAGCGATGATACTGTCTAAATAAGGCTTCGCACTTACTCATATTTGAACAAAGACATTCTCTCCAGTTTCAAAACGCACAAGTTTACAGCGTATCGCAAAGTTGATGGGAAAGAAGTCAGCGCGTCATTATTCAATCGTACAACAACGGCGCTTATATATATTATGAATGATCGACGTTCAGCTGAGCGATCGCGCATTCGCAAAATGATTAATAAGCTTTGCGTGATAAAAAATAGCACAACCTGTACGATGACGACAATTAGCTTAGGCGTTAAGTAGTAGCTATGCCGGGAATGCAAGCAATGCAAATGTGCAGCGGCCCGCGTCATTCATATGGTTGTTCCACGTTTAGAATTGTAAAAACAGGTAGAACTTTTTTCAAATATTCACATCATAGACGAATGGAAGGTTTAGCGCCTTATCTACTCTATACTGGATGGTCAGATGGGGTTTGGCGGGAAAAATGTCCTACCACCATATCGGACGGTTTGAAAGTTGGCACTACTGGTCTTGTAATTCGCGTCTAACGCGTCATCGTAGTTGTTCTACGAATCATCGACTGCTTTTGGTATCTCTTCCGCACCTTTCAGTCATCACAATCTTTACACCACATGCGTTTGTGTTTCCGGAATGACTGATTCCAATTTGGTCGTTTTTGTGGCCGCTCACTTACGACGTCGAGGAGCGCGAGCGGCAGATTTATTTATAGGTTGTTTAGTAGTCCGACTTTTAACCGCTTCAATGTTTGACTCAAAGAAAAATATGGTCGTCACCAAGTGACGTGAACGTCAGCAATAGAAAGATTAGTAGTCAGCCTTGTCTGCCTAATGAATGGAGCCGTTGTATGTACGTTATTCATTCAGCCTACATGGAACGAAAGTCACGTAATTTACTCGAACAACTCTATAAATATATGTATTCCTAACTTGCGTATATTTATTTCCCTCCAATTATTATGCTTCATAGGATATTCATACTAAACAGAATTTAACAAAGCTAAAGCGTATGCTTGAATTACTGGCAGGCAAGGAGCAGCCACACCTACTGAGCAATGCCGGCTTACAACCAAGCGAGTATACTCATTGCCCTGCTTAACTATTCACCATCTTTGTTAATGTGGAACCACCATTGGACTACCATAGGTGCTGCTTTGCCCACACAAATAATAACGAGATTCTTGTACTAGCAAGAGCTCAGCTTCAGGAATGTAATATGACCTGTATGCGGTCCTCTATTGGCAGTTATGAAGGTGGAAAGATACCATTTGTTGAATAGTAGGTTTTTCTTTGCGTAAGTTTTGAAACTGCTATTATTCCGTCGTCAGCGTAAAGAAATTCCCTTAAGCTGCTAGAACAAGAGCGGCTCCGAAAGAAGCTACGTAGACTAAACGCCATACTAAGTAAACAATATCTTTTTCACTATCATTGCTGCCAACAGGATTATGTTACACGCAGAAGGTCTTCATGATGGAGATCGTACGGTTGACTTGCCCGTTCTTGATGTCTGAATAAAACAAAGCAAACGCCCTACCAACGGATGGATGAGCAAATTGTTAAGGAGCAAATTGCCTGTGCCTAGGCACTACGATTCGCTGACGACGGGACAAGGTTGGTCCCGAAAGCTCCGGAAAGTTAAAAACTTGTTCTGAATTTTCCTTAACAATTTGCTCATCCATCCGTTGGTAGGGCGTTTGCTTTGTTTTATTCAGACATCAAGAACGGGCAAGTCAACCGTACGACAATCTCCATCATGAAGACCTTCGGACCCGTTAAGAAGCATCCAGCCTTCAAGAACACGCAGAAGGTACTATTATGATTAAGCAGTGAAGTAAGCAGCTTTTCATTTCCTTGTTTGATAACATCGCGGGCGACCAGACGCTACTTCAATGTTCTACGAATGGAATTTTTGCGCTTTCAACTTATGCAGCACTGATTCTAAGCGCATTCTGATTGAAATCAGCTCCGCCTACTAATGCAACAACAGATCGGACATTGATTTTGAGCGGAACAATATCAACACGTTCTTGCGAACATTTACGCGCCGCGCGAAGCTTGCGAGCACGAAAAGCATACTTTCTAAGGCTGAATTGAAAGGAGGCAAACTTCTTTTTGCACGCGATCATTCAAGTTTTCATTTAAAACATGTCGACAAGCCGATTAGGTCTTTGTTGAGCAACTCGACGACTTCGTCTGAACAAACACGCTTTTGCTTCGACTCCAACTTCAGAACGCCCATCCCGTGTGTGTATATATGCAATTAATGGGGAAAATAAAAGTCTCAACTGCGGAACGCGAAGTAAGTTTAAGAATAGTCGATGAAGGCGCAAAGAGGCGCCATCGCCGTGAACGCCTCGTTTAAATGTGGCTGCAAATGAATAGGCGAACATGAAGGTAGGCAAAACATATTTAACTCTATTAATAGCTTCAAAAAAAGTTGATTGGTTACTTCAAATTTCAAACATGAGGAAAATGCATCCTTCGGCGAGCATACCAACAAAGGGCTAATTTTAAATTACAAAAACCCAGCATTCCTTGTCTACTGCAATTGTCTGCTCGCGGCAACGTTAGTCCAGCATTAGTCAAAAACAAAACTAAGCTTTCCGCTTTGATTAAGTTGTCGCATACCAAATCTGTTCAATCGATTCGGTCCGATTTCCCAGGATAGCTTTTAGCTGACAATTTCTTTAAGCCTGAAAAACTATTGGAAAACAGAATAAGCTGACGCCCCTAATTTGTTGCTTTCTACTGACGAATTTTCGGGATCTTAAATTACGTAACATTGCGTCACTATTACAGCAGGTTACACGTAATATTTGAATTTTAGCGCATAACCACAGTAAAAGTGCTCTCTCGATGCGGAACTGTGAAACTGGTGAACTTCTAACGAAATTGACAGTATGCCTACTTGATTTTCAAGTTTTTACCTAAACTTATTATACTTAGCCTTTACGAAGTCAGAAGATTCAGTTCGACGACTTCATGTGACTTTAATAAGAGCACCCAAGTCGCTTAGGAGCACGTCTGTCAGCATGTTGCCTATTTGAGAGCGCTGACAGCCGATACCTGGTTTTATAAACGTCCTTGCATCAAGCTGACCAAGAATGTAGAAAGTAAACCCAATGGTTCTCGCCTACTGCGGGAGTTTCTTCCCTCTTGAATACGTACTGATGGAATTGGCGGCATCATGTCACTTTACTGATGCTGCGGCTGCCATTTACTATGAATGGACTATATGCTGCATCAGCGGTAGAAGTTGTAGCAAAACATTGGCATGCATTATCGCGTATTTCACGAAGTGTTTTTTGTAGCCTTAATCGCGTTTATCAAGTGCGCAGGAGGAGCAATGGCTTCGTTGAAATCTTTTTATTTCGTTATCAGCGAAGGAATTCGTAAACGATCAGATTGCGCGCAAAAACGTTAGTCGATATCTACTAGTCAAATCAAACTCGATTCGATGAACAAAAACAAAGCACGAAAAAAGCAGTACAACTAACATTGCTCTACCATACTAAAAATACTTAAACAACCTGAGCATCATTTACTTTCGCTTTAAAATTTGAAAATAAGCCGAGACGAACGCGAACGACTTGCGCAGACAATTTTGCAGGCTTATTTTTTGACAAAATATTAAAAGGCTGACGAGCAGTCGACGCTCCTTCCGTGCAGCGGAAAGCGTAGTTATTATCCGACCGCGCAAGGCTGCTTTTTCGTGATGCATTATTCATTTTGCAAAAATTGTAAAGGGCGAGCGCAATTGCACTGCGTTGGTCAAAATAAATTTAAACCTCTCATGTTGTCCAAAGGGATACGGCTGAATCTTGTTTTTTTCTTTAACCGTGCCGCCACGTTAACCTAAACACCGTACTAATGTTGAATGTTTCTACAAATACGAAAAGCAAGTAAGCTTTTGTTCCAGCTGGAGCTAAACGAACCGCCGGAATTGTCTTGCTGAGTTCCTGTAAGTTGGTGAGGCAGTAAAGCAGGACAAGTCAGTTTCATAAACTATTCATGGGATGGACATGACACAAATAGCAAAAATAACTTGCGATTTCAATTTTTTAGGGTATTTTCTACTAGACGCCTCGGGAGTACTGTAGATGGAACTGAAATCAAGTTCCGTTAACCGAAGTGATCGCACGCAGCCTGATTTTAGACTTACGCTTAGGCTGCCCCTGGCTATTTGGTCTAGAACAACGCGATTTTAGTTCCATCTACGGTATTCTCAGGCGTCCAGCGGAAAAGACCCTAATTTTATCCTTCGCAACTTGGTAGTTGCCACATTCCCAAACCTGCGTATTTCTTATTAATTGCTAGGCCAATTTCAGCAGTTAATAGCCCACTATTATCAAATAAGTAAGCTTTGGTGGGGAGCAACGTTGTGCAGAACTGTGGTGCGTTTTTGCAAGCGCACGGGAAAGCGTATGGCAAGTTGCTTCGTTTAAACCAGTCCTCAAACCGAACTTTTAGTACGTCAAATATATTCTGGTCCATTTAGACAATGTAGTATTAATAAGAGCCGTTCTCTAGAGGTAATGTTACTCATGTTCCGTATACTCCGTGCCTACGGACGGAGTACAGTGGAACCTCGATTATAACAACAATACTTGCCAGAGGGTAGTTGTTATATCCGAATTTTTGTTATAATCGAGAGTCTGCTTAGGCTACCAGTTTACCCTGTCTTCATGTACTTTAAGCTTCATTTTTTAACGAAACCTGGCTGCATGACTGCTGAGTTCAAATTAACTATAACAGCACCAACAAAACAAAAATTTAATCTTTTTTCGAAAATTCTGTGATTCGCGTTTGTTTCTGAGTAATCTCACGTTTCTATGCCGCGAGATCGCGGTCGTAACTTCCACATCATTCTGTCGTACTGTAACCTATTGTTCTCCTTAGCAAATTGTTATAATCGAGAGTTGTCAAGTTCGAGGTTGTTATAATCGAGGTTCCACTGTATATGGAACACGAGGACGTGATCGTAGGCGAGTCCCAATTAAGACGAATGATAGGTGCTCCAAGAAGTTCCCATTAATCTAAGGTGACCATAAGAAGAAATGTAGTAAGTGGGCACATTATGTTGTTGAAGAAGATTAGCTTCTTTGCAAAGCAATAATGACATTTCTTTAGTCTTCTAAAAGAAGCTCTGCGCTTTTGCTGCGACTGCCAAATGCGCTGCTTAAGCGTTTGAATTCAAATAAGTTTATTGCCTACTGTACGGGCAGTATGATGCTCAGGTAATTTTTATTAAGCTTTGCCAAAATAGGAAAATTTAACTTCCGCCTATGGAGACGGAAATGACTATTCTTTACAATAAGACGTGTTCCGTCTGTCTGTCTCTCTCTTGTACGAAGATAATGCGCCCAGACGCGATCACTTTCTCATCCCTAACTTCTGACGCAATATTAGCCAAAATTTTCAGAAAATCACCAAACAAAAGCAGTGAATGATATGGCTAATGAAGTCGTTATGGGACGCCGCGAAAACGGGTCGTATAAAGTCGAACATCTATCCGACAAGTTGCGCTCTGATGGGAATTTGCAGTAGTCTTTGAAACGCTGTAAACCAGCGAGTTTAAACTTGTTAAAACGGCTTCTGAACGTTCTCAACGGGTGCCATCATTATTGTGCACACTGCAGCTGAGCGGAACGGTGGCCGTTGTTGCTCCGCGCGCCATTTCAAAAAATGGTTTGGAGAACGTGCGCAACAATAGAAGAAGTATACGACGTCATCAAGACGGCTCATGAGAAAATGACCGTACTCGTTCTGTTCAACGGCACAAAGCTGTCAGACCCGATGGATTGCAAAGCTACCGCCGAAGAGTTGGAGGAAAAGTATAAGCATGTAAACTTCGTTCTGGTCGACGCCAACGTTTTCCCAAAAGTAACCGAGACCGAAGCGTTCAAAGCGACCGACGATCCAACGTTCGCTGTTTACATGCGAAAGGCCAAGGTGGCAAGCATTCTATGCACAGAGGTGAAAAAAATGGAAAAAACCATACAAGTCTGGACAGCTCGTGACGTAGCAAAGGCGAAACTTCCCAGGCGAGATTTCGACGGCCGATATGCCGAACGACCCAGTCGTTGAAAATGCTAATTTAAACTGCCCATAAAAGAATTACGTATAATTATAACTAATGCGCGCAACAGCAGTTATAAGCGCTAAGTGAATGGGATTGGCTGACAGTAAACTTTCTTTTTCATTTGCTGCCCATTAAACGACGAAGAAAGGGGGGAGCTGTGCGTCACTGATCCAATCCTGTGTAATCATTTTTCTGCTCAGCAGTCTTCGCTTGAACTTGTGAAGCGTCATACGCGACCAACGATCTTTGCTGGAAATGAATGCTGATGCCGACGATGCCGTCGTTGTGAACACGTCACCTTCGGGCAACGTGTCCTTTGAGGTTATATTCAAGCCGCCAAGGAATGCTTCACTGCCTTCCGTCGTTGCATCCTCACCAACGACGCCAACAACTGTTGATCAGATTAATGAAAAGTTGAAAGCAGCAGAAGAACGACGCTTGGTATACTTCCGTATTCAAATTTGCTTGCAAAATGATTTTATGCAAATATTCTTGTTTGGCTTTGTTAAGAGTGCAATATTATTTTATCGCGGCCGTTCTTAACGCTTGCCTTGTATGGCAAGAGGACGGTCACTTTAAAACTGTGGTTAGACCTAAGCGTGCAAAGCCCCTTTTAGCTCCAAGACTATTGATTACAACATTTTTACAACGGTGGCAAAAAGGGTTTAGCCGAATGATTGTCGCCAATCGTTCCATCCAAAGCGAACGGTTTTGGTTTTGCTGATTTTTTGGCGTTCAATCAATTTTCGGGTCCCCAAAAAAGTGAGCCGCTTCTTCGAGCTTGCGCGCGCCCGGCGTTGTCGATACTAAAAATTTTACGGCTGCCGCCAATGGCAAAAGCAAGCGCCTACGTTGCCTCCTTTCTTTAATTACCAATGCGGGAACGCGTTGAAATGGCGAAATTGATTTTCCAACCTATTTTTAGCAAGCGCGACAGTTACTCTTTCCACGAAGGAGAATTACTTTCATGCTTGCGCGCTCGGTAACATTTTCTCCCGTCAGTGGGCCCCGTTGATTGCCAACACTGTCTGCACTTAACGAACAAATGCTCGTCCGAAGGACAGACGACCAATTAGTGATCGCTAAAAAAATGAGAACGCTGATCGTAGGTGGTTTAGTCGTTGGCGCACTTTTCAATGAACGAATGAAATCGAGCAAGCGCCAATGACACAATATGCATATCTCGTATCGCTTGATAAGACATCCACCTTTTAATTGCAAAAGCTGCTTACTGAAATTGTGCTGATCTGTTATCAAGCAATGTATTATTTATAATATTAACATAATCCATATGTTAATATATACAGTCAGTTCTTGTATAACGATGCAGATGCGTTCCTGGAAGACTAGACGTTGTATGAGATATATAAAATATAGATTTGGCGGGAAAAATTCTGTTAAGTGACTCCGCAGATAAAGATAAAAGTTTTCTGCTTCCAAACCGGTCCGGATAATCGAGGTTCTACTGCATATATTAAATGCTGACGCTTTGCCGCCTTACTTCCCTAAAAATGTTCCTACGCGGTTCAGCACTGCGCCACCACCGTTGTCGAGCGCAACTAGTGCATCACGCTTGCATGCCACCGTCATACTCGTCAGCACGTGCAGGTTTTGTAATCTTATCACGTGACTTGCAGAGCAATGCTAAACGTTCATTGTTAGTCTGCTGATCTGTTATTTGTATGTACATGCCGCTGTTAGATTCCCGTTTTCACGTATTGGGACTAAATTTTTCCAGCGCGCTTCATAGTCCATCATTGGTCCCTTCTGAAGCGTCCCTTCTTCACTCGCTACTTGTCTTGTACGCAACTGTTGATTTTGTGAAAAGATGGCTGATGGAAGGTGAGACAAAGTCGTCAAAGCAAGTTATCACAAGCTAAGAGAGCAGTCCTAACGTAGATCATCCATCAGACGCCCAATCGGAAAACACAATTGCTTAGCAACAGGGCTTCTCATACGTTGTCACGTCGCCACTGTAGGCATATCAACATTCCACGAGAGTATCAAGACAGCGGAAGCATAGTTTTGGAGAGTGCCTATGAAAGAGGCGACGACAAAAAGAATGAATATTTACATTTCCTCTATTCATAATTCTGTTTTCC
>KN538383.1:1654719-1675226 GCA_000797535.1 Trichuris suis | reverse complement strand
TAAACTTTCGGATAAGAAACTGTAAGGCAATTTTTCTATTTTCTTATTTTCATACTCTGTTTCTCCTCTCTCGCTCTAATCAATTTGCTGATCTACCTTTTAAAAGTTACTTTCTTCTTTAAGGTTTTGAACTTAAAAACCCACCCCAAGTCAGAGTCCCTCCACATGGCATTGCTCAGACGATAGTGACGCCAGAATAGCGTTAGTGGGTCCTCAAACAATACACAGTGCTATCTACAGCGGTTACAGTTCGTCATTTCTTCAAAATAGATATGTAACGTATATACCTGTTACAAAAGGTTATGTATTTAAAATGATTAACATTAATAGAATGCTTAGCGTTTTACCTAGGCGCTGGACTTTATCGCTTTTACTATTTCGATGAGGTAATGCAGCTGAATACGAGGTTCTGAAAACTAAACCTAATGTTGATGATACATTCAAACCTGTCATCAGTACAACTGGAGATGGCATGTTAAAGGTGCAATAACCATCTCTGGTTTTACAGTGAAGGAGTACTGACCACAAATGGTCCGCGATGCCCTTGCTGATATCTGTTCTAATTGAAACAGTATGATTGAGCTGGTATCTGCGATATCTACTGATGCTGGCTTCATGATTATTCAGATTGTCAGTTCTTCTTGTCATTCATAATTCTCGCGTCTGAAACCGTGGCATGTTGTTTACCTCCTTCTCAAAGCCATCAGGAAAGAGGTTACTTTGATCTTCAGCGAACTGGATATCCCTTTCCAATTTCACCATATTTATAATAAAATGCAACTTCATTTCTTTCACTGAAGAAACTGGTCGTGGAGCAGCACATATTGTGACAGAAGGGTGCTCTCTCTTCAACATATTCCATAAAAAGTTCGGCGGGAGATGAAGAAGAAGGACAACTCATTGTTGTTCTGCCGGAATTTAGCAACTTGAGGCAAACCATTTGCCATTCCCTGATACTTCACCCTCAAAGTACACTTTCAAGAATACGCTGTATATGAAACCTCCGGAAGTGTCATCTGCAGTAACTTCCAAAGCGATCGCTTTAACTGCTCAATGCGTGTCCTAACATATGTGTCATATGTGCTGATGCTACACGTTAGCTAATGCCATCAACTGAGCTCCTCGCAGTACAGCTGAAGAAAATATCATGTTTCGTGAACCCTATGCTCAACGTTTAAGCGCAGCTCTCCCATCTTCTCTGGTCGTGTTTCAGCTACCGGAGGTTTCTTGAATTATATGACTGGCGATTGCGTACAGACAAAACCGCTTCAGTAGAATTAATACACTAAAAGGTCCATCACAAGGGGCTGTTTTCGCTGCCTTGTTTACTTGATTAGCAAAACAATATCCGTCTATTTCCTACTCAGATTCAGAATGAACTTTATTAAAATATTGAAAATATAAAAGGAACGAGGCAGTTAAGCCAGAAGGGAGAACTTAAGAAGCATTTTTGTAAGCAAGGCTCTTTCACTATGGAGCACGTACATTCGAGCATTATAATCGTTGGATTAGCATTTTACACGGGTGCATCGCAATCAATGGTTACATCAGAAAGCAAAATTATTAATGCGTATAAGTTTAGTTGTTCCTTTTTTGGCTTGGGCAGTTAGCGAGCATGACGCAGGGAACGATGACGGAGTTCCTTTGTCAGTCTGTCATATAGGTTCTTCTGCGCAATACTTTTCTCTTACGTTCATTCAGCAGCACAATATTGAAAAAGTGGCAATGTGCAACCCAGGCCCTGTTTTAAACAATTTCATCCTCAAAGTTCATGTGAATTATAAACATGTTTGTAGGTTCGCCATCCTCTACTGTGCTGTTCTTCAGCGATAGTGACGGAACAGTTCCTTACTAATGCATTCGCTTCTCCGCCCAGTGGCAATGAAGCATACCATTCTAATTTAAACAGATTAAACCCTTTGAAAATAGGGTTTACACAGTAAACACGGTCTTGTTTGGTTATAGTATATTAATAGTAGCCCTCAAAAAACGCTGTGCGTGTTAACAATATTTGCATTGCATTCTCTCTTCGCACATTTTCTATGAATAGCGTCATCCTGGACGGCGTTCAAATTTCGTCTATTTGGTCATTGATCACATCGCTTGCGTTTTTCGTAATAATCTGCAAAAGCAACAGTGGAAGACAATTTTAGCAAATGAAAAGATTCACTCAAGTAGGTTTCCGATCATCACTGTCTGATTTGATTAAAATTTTGGCTTGGCTGTCAGAACAATTGCTGCTGATTTAACTCAACAAGTGGCTTATCGACCACCAATTATAGATTTACGCGGCGTTTAAATGACGATGGATGTCAATTAATTATAACTGAACTCTCTGCGGAATGGATATATCTATTTTTTATCACAGACTGGGAAACTTCCAAAAACTCAAAGTGATACCGTGTGTGGCTTTAATTTTGCACTATTTTCTATCATTCCGCATTCAACCGCTTCTTAGAATCTGCTCCTCTTGCTCAGGGAGGCTGAAGGCTTTGCTGTCGCCGTTTCTTGCAGTAAAACGGCAGCACAGAAAGATGGCATAAAAAGATGCTTATTTTCATGACCTTCCGGTTCAGCCAGTCTAGCAAAATCAATAAATACATTAGTAAGGTCGTAATGACGTTTGAATTTGCGAATATATATTTCGTTGGGGAATTCAAATAATGAAGTAATGAAAAGTATAGTAGCCTTTAACATATTAAAAATCAAGATGAAACCAAGAGGACAGACGTTTCGCAGTTTTTATCAAAAGCAACTGACTGTTTTTACCACATAATGCGTTGCACCTGGAGTCAGCCGTTCAGATAGCTTTTCTCGATACTTCCCTTGACTTTCTTTCTGAACTCATGTAACTGCCTTTTCTGAATTTGACGCAGTAAGCTGCAGAATTAGTAAATGCGAGTTCAGAGAGAGGTTTATTGATATATTCGCTTTGCGGAACACGTGGCAAGGTGTCTGGCTGACTATGAGCATTACGCCCGCAATTGCAGTGACAACTTTGAATTCCGTTCCAATGTTGTTACTTACTATTCACATTCCAAATAAGTGAAAGCTTTTGTACACAACTTAGGGTGCACTAAGCCTGACGTAGCATATGTTCTGAAACCACGGTTGTTGATTTGAGAGAACACAACTAGTTTTCATTGGAGATTTTCTTGATAACAGTTTCTAAGGCACAGGAGGGAACACTGTCGGCAGAGCTAACTTAATCATTTTTGATAAATGATAGTAATTTAGCCTCATAAGCTTTCTAACGTCGATATAGTGCATTAGCGCAGAGATAAAACTATTGCGAAACCAGCTGACACTTTTACCTGAAGCTTAACTGACACATTCATACGTTTTTCTAATTGGTCGGCAGACTAATAGCAGAAGGGGAGAATAGTAGCCTACGTTGAAATCACGAGTTGGGTTGCAAGAGGCAGCATAGCTAGCTGTGGTTGTTTGAAATACGTCAACGTCTGCTGCTATGGTCACATTAGCTGATCACGCAATGCCAACAAATTGAAGTTACACGTCTGTTTTACTTAAATTTCAACACTTTCCGCTGAGGTATGTCAGCATGCAATGTCTCCTCCGCACTTTCTTTTCGTGTGCGCGTTCGGTGGTAGTTCCAAAAGTGTAGCATTGTCATGGGGCAAAGGAAGTGCCCTAGGGGTTCATTGATAACTTTTCAAGTCCGTTAACGCTTTCGCCAGTATCCACTGGTTCACTTACGCACGGGCACTTGTAATTGCCAACTGCCATCGTTCGATGCATCAAAATAAAGTCAAGTCCCTTGCAAGTCTTGAATTAGCCCCTGAGGTCTGTTGTTTAATTTTAAAATGGGCTGAAATAGCCTAGAATTGAAACGATCTATCGAATTAGTTTGATTCAAAGGTTGGTCATAAACTGTGGGTCGCTTGATAGCCTGCATGGACCGTTGACCACGCAGACGTATCGACGATGCCAGGACAGACCGGGGTTAATTTTCCAAAGTAGAAGGGACAAAAATCGATGTGATATCTGTTTATGCGGCCCTTCAAAAGCGAATTTTCTGGCTGTCTTAGCGGCCAGGACTAGCGGATGGAGCGTTGTCAGCTTGTTAGATTCATGCCTTTCTCTTGTTAGCTTTCATTGTCCCCATGGACGACCAAAATTCGAAATTGGAAAGGTTGAGCGAAGTCTCAGAACAGCTGGACGAACATTTAATGAACAAAACTCTTAAAGAGTTGAAGCACCGTCCAGGAACAAAGTTCACTCTGATCAGTGAGTCATGTTCTCAGTATTTTCCCCTTTTGCCAAACGGACTCATTAGCAGATGATATTGCCTTCCAACGCGACTTTCTCGATGCTCACAACAGGATTAGGGCTCAGTATGGCTCCCCACTTCTGAGCTGGTGCCAGCAACTTGCTGACGAGGCTGAATCATGGGCTGCAGACTTGTTGAACCGCGGCAGAATTATTTACAAGGACCAACAGGGTGAAAAACGAAGTTGGCGTGACTTTCTCCATGTTAAACATTTTATGTTTAAGGTTTGGGTGAAAACATTGCCATCTTGCAAATCGATTCTCCTAGACTGTTGCCCACTGGTGAGCAGATAAGTAAACTCTGGGCTCGAGAAGCAGATCTGTACGACTTTGACCATCCCAGCTGGACTGAAGGTACATACAATGTAATTTGTAATATTTACTGTATCTCGAAGTCAGCTTCTGTTCCACTGAGATGAAATATCATTCTGCGCAAGGCTTTAGAGTCATCTACTAACCTTGAAGACATGGGTTCTCCTGACATTATTCGTCAACTGTAGACACTGAGCTTTCCATAGTAGTGACGTATTCGTTCAGAAAAGCTGATAAGTTTTCTATTAACAGTCACTCAGAGGGATGGTCATACAATTGAAGAATTGAACCATTCTATTCCAGGTAAACCTCAGGTATAGAAAAACGGAAACTTAAGGTTCAACTTTAAATTATGATTCCACTGGAAGCGATTCGTCATTTTTTGTTTGAGTGAAACGATAACCTTTCTCTTAAAAAATGAATGCAGCGAATCGTCGAGTAATATCATTTTGTTCCCGCTTTTCAGGCAAAACTTACTTGCTTTGCACGTTTATGACTATACGTATAATCAAAAATATCCATTTTCGGAACCATGCAAACCTTTCTGTGTAACTGGTGAATGTGCCGTCATTCTTGCTTGAAAAATTAACTGCCCTTGTAGGGAATATTCTCACTAATTAAAGAGCAAACGCCTTACTAGATAATAAATGAGACTTTTATGAATACGGGTTTTGTGATCTAGTCCGCGTTTGATGGCACATAACAGGCTGAAAAACACCAGACCAAACCGTATGAACAGAGTTGTCTTTTTATTGAAGTTTGACTATCCATATGTAAGACAGCAATTTGCCCAGCGCGTGCTGTTTACAATGGTTGGAATGGGTAGTTATCCGTCGAATGTAAGAAAGTACGAGCTTGCGAGTTGCTGCAACGCTTAAAAACCTTCAGGATTTTAGCTCTGCCTGCCATGGGGTCTTTGCCCTGGTATGTGTTGCCCTGCAAGCTTGTTTCTCCAATCAAGTGCGCATTTCCAATTCTAACTGGATTACGTAATCTCATCTCTTCACTACTTGCATCGTTGTAACCAATGGCAGAACTGTCTTGTAGCTATTGCGATTGATTCTCCTCTGGGAAATCACTGTCACGCGACAGCGACATGTAATGTTAATTCCATTTCACAAAAGCCCTTAAATCCTTTCAACATTGTCTTGTAGCAGGCTGGAAAAAACTAATTGCCGTATTCTCCCAAATTGCACACTTTTAGTACATTGTTAGAACGCCGCCGTTTTTAAACTTTTCAGCAAAGAATGGGGCAGCTTTGTTGTAGCAGCGATGACATACCAATATTAAAAGCATTTTACTGAGTCATGGAATAACGGCTGCCTTGGTCCCGTTGTCAATTTTGTTTCTTTGCACACATGTCAGAAAAGTCTTCTTCCACCTGTCAAACAGCAGTTCCAATGCAAATTAGCTAAAGTGCTTACAAGTGGTTTGCACAGTCTTGCTTCTCGCCATTTTTGGCCAGCACGGCTAGAAAAGCACATTTCATTATTAATAATACTGAGAAAATTGTACCCAGTATAAACTTTTTCTGAATCGATCATGTGGGGTAAAAGAATCATAGCGTTAAGAAAATGTACCTGCACTTCGAAGACAGGACAACTGGGAAAGTTTTGTGAAATTTTAAAGAGGGCACATCTCTACTCCGCTATTGCAGGCCCAGGTATCACATGACATCTGAATGCATGAAGCAGAATGCTAAGCATTAAGAAACACTTTTCTTAGGAAACCTTTGGTACGCCACTAAAGGACTGTTATTCCATGTTCATTATCACCATCTGCTTTCTCCCGGTTCAGGGAAAACATTTTAATCCGACATGCATTTACTGGTCCTACATTTTCTCAGGGGCGTTTTATGACAAAATGCTTAGTGCTGCATAGAGTTGCGCTCATGCATTAAGGACCTGAAATTTCAAGTTCGTAATTAAGCGCACCTTCTGAGTTATTTTAAGTTAGCAGAGGCTTGAGCTATAGCAAAAACTTTGCACAAAAAGTCACTTGAGCTCAATCACTGCAGAGCTTGTCACGCTCTCCTTCCAGATAATGCGCTGGAACCTCAAGAATCGTGTGGAATTGCCGTTTTCACTTAGTTGAATTAGCTTCAGACATAGCAAGTCTCAGTGCTGAATCCTGAAAGGCGCAAAATGAATTAGCACTCAGGCACCTTGGCGTAGTTGTTTCTTGGAGGGGAATTTGCAGTTTTGTACTATTAATCGTTTCTAGACCAGGTGCGATGACGTAATGCTCTTTAAAAGACCGGATAAGTGGAGGCTGTGGTGACTGCTGTCTTTTCTTAATAGTTTTGCACTCAAAAGCATATCTCATAAGCCATGTCGTAATGAAGGTCGAATGATATATGTTGTGCTTCTGCTTCCCTTCATTACTGACAGTTACCGTGTAATAACCTTTTCCCATAGTCACCCTCGATTACTTTAAGACTTGAGCATGATGAATGTAGAAAACGCATTTAAAGGACAAGTTCATGTTAAAATTCTGAACTTAAAACCGTGTAGCTTCTGAATTTTGCGCAAGCTTATAATTTCAACATACCATCTAACACCTAAATGTTCATATGCTTTACAATTAGCATGCAGTATTCTGTATGCCGCTGAGGCGATTTCTAAGCCAAAAGAATTCATTTTCATGACATCATGCCGTCGTATCTCTCCTCTATTCAGATGGGCGAACGCTTCGCACAGTCAGAGGTATGCATATCTTTCACAGTCAACTGTGTTTGTAAGGAGTATTCGCTTAATCGATTTTGTTCATTTGAACGGAGCAACGCAGTAAGCGCAGCATAAAGTACTCTACAACTGAAAATAGAAAAGTTTTACGAACGAGTTGCCTGATTTAACTAATTTCCTTCAAGATGAGTTTGCAAATTATTTCGATGAGCTTTTCAGTTATTAATATTAATAGTATTCTGCGTCAGAGGGTGATAACCGCTGATGCATTGGCACTCCTGGACAAAAGTCGCTCCTGAGAAGATTAGGTAATCAACCTCCTCCATACTTCTAAAGATGGACAAACTTCATCTGAAACGCTCATTCTGCTGAGGCCAAAAGAAGGAACAGTAAAGCTAAAAGCAATTCAGCTGTTCCGTAGGAGTCAAGCCACAATTACCAACAACCTCCAATAGTGAAAACTTCAACGTAGTCAGAGTTTGAAGTTTTTTGCATTGCTCCTTTTTCATACAATCAGTTCCTTTCTTGCAGCATGAATCCACTTTTGTCGGTGAATACTAGTCATACGTCATTGTAACGCATGATACGCTAATGAGAACTGTAAAAACTGATGCGCCGCATACCAAACGAAATTGTTAAAACTTCATCGAATCTGATCCTCTGGCGAACGCTGACAGAATACACGAGCAAATTTGACTGCCCTGTATTAAATCTCATATGAAGAGGGTTAATCAATGGCACGAAGATAAACACAGTGTCCTTTGTAACAAGCTGATAAAGGTTCATTACTTTTTCATCACGGCTTGATTGCATGTTGAGGGTAACTGAACGAGTCCGTAATTGCGAAAACAGAGACTTAGCTAACGGATGATTGGGCCATGTAACTAAGAAGCGGACCAAAATCGACGCGTAACCACATTCTAAATGTTTTCATTAATAAGCAATAATGCTTCCGTCGTCTGCACAGTAGTGTGTCATAAACGGCGGCGACGTCATATAAAAGCAGGAGCACTGCCTTGTTTTACTTGATACTTTTGCAAACGTCTTGACAGAAGGCCTTCGTTTCTTACAAACATCACTGATGTTTTAACGTTAAGAATAAACCAGACAGTTAAAACACGTTTTGCAAAGCTAATGCAATACACCTGATATGGCCTTTTATTAGATAAGGAAATGTTACGAACTTCCAAATAAAATCACACAAAAATATTAAAAATAGCCTGCAGTATAATCGAGTCTGCTGTGCACTAATAGAAAGCACGTAATCAGATAACCCTAATTCGTTTATTACTTCCATCACGCGATGTCCCAACAGCCTTCGATCACAAACGCGTTGCCACCATCAGAAGGTTATGAGACCTAAACGAATAATAAAATTTATATCATCTTTGAACACCCTGTAGACATGAATGAAAAGCTCGAGAACCAGCCGATCGAAAAGTAGCGGGCTCGCGGGCGTGACTTTAAATTTTGCAAACGAAAAGTTCTTCGACATACTCTGGAATAACATTGATTTCCTAGAGTGTCAGAACTTCACTCAACTTGTTTGGAAAAGTACTCGCGAAGTCGGTTGCTCCCGTCAATGGTCACCGTCGCTAAAAAGGGCTGTCGTTGTGGCCTTTTACCGTCCTGCTGGCAATGGGAACAACACCCAGAGTTTCAAGGAAAATATACCGCAAAGGAGGTACTCCAGCGAAACTGAATGTTCAAACCATGTCGAAAAACAGGCATTCTCCGATTCATTGACATGAGCAATTTACTTTTTAACGTCGACTAAGAAGCTGTATTTTGATCACGCAAGTTGTAAATATAAGAGTAAACAATTGCTTTTGCTAATAGTTATACTGCAATTGGAAACAGTAAGTGGATAAAAATCAACCAAGAGGATTCGATCACAAACGACCAGCGAACAAGAGAGGATTCGAATGCGCATTGCTCATCAAGGATTAGTAAAAAAGTATTTCAGGAATTTGGCCACCTTGAACTCCGGTACCATTAGTGCTTTCAGTTGAACATTGGAATTGAAAGGTTACATTGTGCACTTGCACCTCGGGCATTCCCTCTTGACCAAAATAGCTTAACTCGTTTCCTTCCAAAACGATGCCGGCTGTGTAGTACACATCAGCCTCAATTTGCACTGGCTGCTCGAAGAAGACAGGAAAAATCTTAGAGCTGCCATCCGAGAAAAAGCACGTATCCAAGCTTGCAAGCACTTGGCCGCTACGTTTCAGTTCCAAGCGCACCTGATATTTTGCCGACCCGTTGCTTGAGCCAAACAGACCAAAACCAGCTATGAAAATTCGACGGTCTGTGCAAAATTGAATGCTATCACATCTACCGCGGTATCGCCATTGGTTATTTCGATACGCACTCGACTGAAAACGGTGACACCTCTTCAATGGCAAGCCAAGTCGAGGTGTTTTAGGAAAGGCCAACTGCGATTCTTTCTCGGAGAAATGATGCATGAAAATATCAACGCACTCTTCCGACGTTAGCACTCCTGAATTGACCACTTCGACAGCGAATTCTTCTACTTTCATGGCCGGAAAGCGAATAAGGTGAAATGCAGATCCAAGCACATGCCGCTTGCTTATAGGCGTTGCCTCGAGTTGAAGTCGCTGACACTCATACTCGGCCCAGCGAATTGCGGCTTCGAAAATCTTTGACTCACGAGCGTTCAGCGTTTCTCGGCGCAAGATAAGCGTCAGCGTTTCGAAGTCAACTTCCCAAAAGCTATCTGAAAACAAGGCCAATTCAGCTTGGGCATCTATCATCTCCCAGCACCTGAAATAAACAAGTAGCAATACAAAAAAGGGCAGCAATGCGAACAAGCTAATTAACCTCGCCACCAATTCCTCCTCTTCAAACAGACGACTCTGAGAAAGCAGGAAACAAACGTTTTTCGAAGTTAGTGAATTTTGCAAAAAGTCGATGCACGCTCGAACCAAATATTCGATCAGATACTTTTTGGCAACGTATAAAGTGGGGATAACTGTATCTGGGTCGAGGTGTACTTCGTCGGTATATAAATACCTAAAAAAGAAGCAACCTTGTTAACTCTTATTCCTTTGAAACGGACAGTTCTCCTTAACAGTTTCCTAGTTCAGTAATTCAAGAGCAGAAGCTAGATTAATTGGCCCAATGGCAGCTACAAACACATTTTAACGGAAATGTGGTAGCAAACGTGACAGAGTTTTCACGGTGACACCTGGCTGGAATGCTACAAGGCTAGGATGAGAGGTCTTTAGCAGCACTCTGTACGGACCAAAACACTTAAGTCCCTTTCATTTCTGCTAGCTGTAGTGGCGATCATTTCCAACAGTCTGCACTCTAAACGTACGCGTACGGTGCTACGAGGTACAATGATTAATCCAACATCTATTCGCAGTTCTTCCGTTTTCCTTCAGTAGATAAGTTGAAAACTATACGTTGTACAGAACTACTGAATGGCAGACCAATATCAAAACGCCACCAAATTTGCATAAGTTATAAAATATTCATGTCTTTCGAAACTGTTTCTACGGTAGGTGATACATTATCTGGAATGCTCGCGACAAGAGCTATTATGCATTTTGGAATAAGAGGGGCGTTCCATAAATGTTTCTTCTTTTCCTTGCTACTGTCAGACACGCAGCTATTCGCGGGAGACATGCAATGCAAGTAGAACGA
Organism: Trichuris suis; assembly: GCA_000797535.1. Lineage (NCBI taxonomy): Eukaryota > Metazoa > Nematoda > Enoplea > Trichinellida > Trichuridae > Trichuris > Trichuris suis. The sequence continues at coordinate 1,664,271 of KN538383.1, read as the reverse complement.
CTGAACAACTAGTAGCAGCAATTTACCAGCAAAGCACAAGGCCAAACAACCATTTCTAACTCGCACGTTAAAATGGATAAAGCAACATTACATTCCATCACATCGGCCCTGTACAAAACTCTAAGCGAACATCAGTTACGTAGGCATTACATTCAACAGGGAATGTGTTACTTTCACTTGCAGTTGTCCCATTACCCAAAAGATTTGTCCGAAAATGTCAACTGCAACGCCTTCATTTGCGACGCCATGTCAACGCTCAAAAGTTTCGGATCTTTGAGCATTCCGGATAATGGATAACCTACTGCATTACATGTTCCCACCGATAGTAATCAACGTTAGCGCTTAAAGGAAGAAAGCCCACCCGACAAATTAATGGAGTCTGCAAAAAATAAAGCAAAATTATCGCCCAATCGTACAAGTTGAAGGTTCACAAGGGAAAATTCCAGCTGCGGCCTCATGTGACGGTCCAATGCATCACTGTCAGTTTACAAAGTCAAATAGAGTTTTCTAAGGCAAAGAGCGCGCCTAAAGAAGCAGGTGATTCTGGAGGAAACAATTCAAACAGTCATCCAGCAGAAGATCACCTCATTCCTAGAGGACCTAACTTCCTAAGTACTAAAATTATCAGTCGTCACACAAAAAAGAAATCCTAAGTATTTTAAAATTTATACAGACACATACACACTTATTCCAGTCGAACAAGACTGACCCGTTAACAGAACGGCGCAGATGCAAAAGCTGTAGTCTCTGGTCCTTACCCTATCGGACAAAGGAATATCTACCCGCCACAAAACCGATAGCCATCTAATAATTAAAACGGAGTCGTTACTATTCTCGTCTGCAGCAATACCACCTCGGGGGCCGATTCCTTAAGTGAAATAAAATGGTTTGACTCGAAATTACCATATTAACCTGTTCTTGAAAGCTGGGTGCTTCTTAACGGGTCCGAAGGTCTTCATGACGGAGATTGTCGTACGGTTGTTTTGCCCGTTCTTGGTGTCTGAATAAAACAAAGCAAACGCCCTACCAACGGATGGATGAGCAGATTGTTAAGGCAAAATTCAGAACAATGTGATACTTTCGGAGCTTTCGGGACCAGACCAACCTTGTCCCGTCTTAACCGTGGTTGACCACGATCGCTGAAGACGGGACAAGGTTGGTCCCGAAAGCTCCGAAAGTATCACATTGTTCTGAATTTTTCCTTAACAATCTGCTCATCCATCCGTTGGTAGGGCGTTTGCTTTGTTTTATTCAGACACCAAGAACGGGCAAGACAACCGTACGACAATCTCCATCACGAAGATTAACCTGTTATTTAACAACCAACATTCAGAATTATACAGCAATACAAAAGGGAACGTAAATGCAGAAACCTTAGCATAATCTTGAACGCTTCCGGTTCGACGTCTGGTACAGGAATCTCGGTGTTCTTAGAAAATCCACCAAAAAACATTGCATAAAAAACTGTGGAACCAGTTGCCAATACGTAAGTGTGTGCAGGAATACGCTTTTGGCCGCCCGGTGAAGCCTCGTTGCCAACGACGAACCATACGTCCGCCATGAGATCGCTATACAACATTGAAGCGTTTCGTTCGCGTAGTGTGGCTTGTGACGGTCTTATAACGTAATTCGAAGCTTCAGGGGACGCTGATACGGACGATTCTGATCCGTTTAAAGTGACCGATGCACGATGACAGCCAGGAGAATTTACCAAGTCCCTCTAAAGAAGAAACGTTGAAGAAAAAGCCATGTTAGCTTCTTCCAGCTTGGGCAAACCTCAGATGAGGAACGATTCCGATTAAGCGAGGATGAACGACGAGACCTTGGAGGAGGTAAGTACTGCTGATTCTCCCATTCTTCAGGGGATTCTACGTTTTCTGGATCGCAGACCACCACCGTCGAAACAGTACACTCGCGTAAAACCACCTGACTCCGTTCCTGTGCCTGATTACGCTGCTGTTCGAAAGAGCAATTCACAACAGCTGGACGGTAGTATGGGTCTCTCTCCATTTCCCAAACACACTAACGTGCATCAGAGAAGTTGATGATTTTCCATTTTCCTCTTCACGTCAAAAGATCTATAAAAGCTTCTTACTGACACAATTTCCATTAACAAAGCAATCTTTCGAATGGCAATGCTACGTTGAAACTCAAAAAAGACGTGCTACATTTAAGCGTGCGTCATTTTCATGCAATCTTACTTATATGTAACTTTTGATTGCAATAAGACAACATGAAACAATTGAATTAAGATAACCTGTTAATGAAACACATGCTATCCTTCTTGTGCTTGGCTTGGCAACTGAAGAACGAAACGGGAAACGTAAGAAATGGAATGATGGCACTGTACGCATAAGTGAAGAGCACGTTCGGAGAAATGAGCCAACTTTCGTAACAGCATTTAAACTGCATGCTATCAATCAACAACGAGGCTATCTTCTGTTTCTAGAAGTCACGCAGATGACAGATCGTAAACTTTACTCTTCAAAAATTTGGCCTATCTATCGGAGTAGTTTGCTTACCGTTTAATCGCTCAAGCTGAAGTGAAAAGACTTCTGAGCGATACAAATATTTATTGCTGCTGTTGTACACTGTTCATTAGGCAAGCGGACCGGAATGAGGCGATCACAAGAATGATAAGTAGGATACATACATGTGCATACAGTACGCAAACGCGAGTCCAACGGTGCCTTTCTAAGCACATCTGCTTTTATGATATGTTTCCCGCTATCGGCCCTCTAGTCATGCTGTAACTTTATCGCGGAAAAATGCAGGTTCCGCGTGACGTCACTTTAGCTAGCATCCCATTGGACAAGCGCTTGCCGTGTCTTTGAGGAGATTTGCGCTAACCCGCATTACGACGTCTATTGGGGTAAGTGGTCCATACGAACACTTGAGATAGAAGTCCAGCGAAATTAGGACACTATCGCTGGGCCCTACTAGGACTGAGACAGCAAGCGCGAAATTCGTTCAAGCAGCCAATGGGAAATTAGTTAAGGTGACGTCACGCGGAACCTGCATTATTCTTCGATCTTGCACGGTTGCAGTATGGTTTGTTGGCGGTTAGCGGCAAAGATTCCTTTCCTGTGTTATGTGTGTTGCTGCACTAGTGACTGAAACATGAAGCATAAGCTGAACGGCAGAGTATTCTAAAGCTTCAAGTGATCTGGATGGACAAACAGCTCTCGAAAGACTCCAACTCAGAGTGCTCGCTAAGTCAACAAGAAGGCTTAAAATTATTCTTTCGTTTCAGGGATTTTCCCTTAGATTGAACTGTAAGCTTTTGCGACACTGCAACTATTCACCTGCTGAGATAAGTGTCCCCAAAAAGGAGCTTCTTCTAGACGAACTTAAGCAATGTAAAGACTAGAAAAGCCAGTCGTGCGCAAGAAGCGCTGAATTTCAGAAGAAAATGTAAGTAATTTTACCTGCTTGCGCGTATGTGTATGAGCAGCTATCAACTGCATGCCAACGCTGCGAGACTCACTAACTGTACTTAACTGCCCCGTTGCAAAATGCGAAAGACGGTCTCCGGTTGAACCTATAGTAAAAAACACTACATATGCTATAGTGAACAGAGGAACATTGAAACACAAAGCGCAACCTCAGTTCTTGTCGAACCGTTTACTTAGAAAGAAAAGAATCAAGTCTTTTACTGCTTTAAAACAATGTAGTCATATGCGAAAGAGCAATATGTCATTTGTGCCGCAGTATGACTTAGCGAAAGCTGACCCCATTTCTGTAGGATCTGCAAAAGCTACATCAGCGTTGACTAACTTGGAACCTGGCAAAAAATTAGCCCGTGCAGTATTAACAAGACGAGTTCCAATGCCTTGGCGCCTGCTGCAAGACGAAACCCAAATAAGCAGGACTCCAAAAGCGAGCGACTTAGTCTGGTCCGAAGCGCAACCGTCAGCGCCGACAAGTAGAGCCTTAGCAGTAGCTTCCACTACTACAACCCCTGAAACTGCACAGCTTTACCAGCAAAAGAAGCAACATGTGAGGAATACCTATGACACGTCGAGTACTGCCGCTTGATATAAAGACGTACATTTGACGGTGTCTCTTATTGTCCATCAAAGTTTGCGCACAAGCACCTACTTCGCTGCATGCAACAGACAATATTTCCCGAGTTAGCAGTTCTGCAGATTTGTTAAGTTTGGACAGCTCTAACCTTGCAATATATCCGTCGAGGAATTGTGCGACTATGTGCAGTTTCCCAGCCAAGTGAGACGGCACTCTAACCAATCGTGCAGTTACCTCGGCGTGATATCTTGCGTGCTCTTTCACATCGTCAGCAAGGTCTGGATTGTATGGCATACGGCAGACTGCACAACATCGGACAGCAAAATCCTTTTGACCGGCATCGATAATGAGTTGATTAGAATCATTGTTCAGAGACCGCGTTGATGGCGGCCCCGGCGATTGACGAGTGGAACTACCGCTGTCGCAGAACTTCTTGGCCCCCGCGACGCCAAAACAGTAGGCAAGTGTTGTTTGATGCATTAGAATTCAAGAGCCCTGAAAAATTTAATAACCACTTCAAGTACAGTATTACGAAAAGTAAGTACAGTATGGCCAGTCGCTCCCCTTTGGAAGGTAGTCATGCTTAGAAAGTTATCGAAAAAATTTATACTAGAATTTTTAATGCAGACAATGTATATGCAGTACGTGATTTATATAAACTTATTCTAGCTAGTCATCTGCTGCACGCACACGGAAAGTGCTTGCTAGCGAACGTGTTAATGGAACAATCGAAGCAACGCGTTCCGAACTATCGTTTTCGTTATGCTATTCCTTGCTATGTAAACGAGCACTTTTGCCCTGGGCCAGAGATAAGTCGACCTCAAGTAAAAGCAAATCTACGACACTTTCACAAAGTGAAAAAGTAAATGTATGATGTGCAAAAAAGAACAAAACTATAGAGACCAGTCGGAACCAACATTCAAAGAAATAAGCGAAAACGGTTACGTGGTGACCTTGCACTCATCTCATACTGTGTTTTTCCGATCCGAAGGTTTTGTAAATGTGTAATATTCTTTGATAGATCTAAGCGACCGTTGTGCTGCAGCACATGCCTTAGCAATATATGGAAGGGCATTTTATTGGCAAAGTTTTTGTTAGTATTGCGCGTACGAAGTGTAAAACACGAAGTTTCCGAGAAAAGCTTGTTTCGAAAGCCTCGTGATAAGTTTCATTCTTTCGGAATTCCTGTTTTCTTCATAGTAATCCGTTTTTCGACTTAATGGTCAAGCATTTGTTCTGCAATTGCAGGCGTATGGAATAATATCAACGTTAGGCTTCTCCGAACTCGATGAAACAATATTATTTGTTGCCCGCTCTAGTGAATTTCGGCTCACATTAATTGCTTTCGCAAGGCATCGATTGTTAGCATCTGAAAGTAAATTACGAACTTTGTCCACTTTAATGTATATATGACTTATACGTTTTATTTACAATGAATCCCGTTATGCAAACGAAATTCATTAGTGCCGCAGGTTTCAGGTTTTCGCGTCCACTAGTCGTGAGCGGTCCAGTAGGGGAGAATATGCGATTTGTCGTAATTAATGTAATTTCTAGCTTTATCGTTCGCTTATTATAACGTTACTGCTTTTAAAAGTGAGAATTAAGTGCAACCCTTGAGCTTTCGGTTAAGTTCCCACGATTTTTTCAGAACTCTTGCAAGCTTTAAATCAGTTTGTGACCTGCCTTATCTTAGTTCGCGCTTGACTTGTCGAACAGTTGACATCCAGGTTCGGTTTGATCTTGAATAAATTGCTTATTTTCGATCCTTACCGCATGAACGCTTGCGTGCATCTGGTGGAAGAAACGATTAGAGAGCCACTGCAACAATATCAGGTAAGCTTTTTGTTCTCTTTTTCTCAAATCGTTTAAGCAAGTTAATAAAACATGACAAGATAGCTGTTTAGATCGTCCGTTCTTGCTATTGTGACCTATTGTACTATGAAAGATCGCGGGGAGCGATGGTGAGGTTAGAGCTCTGAAAGGCGGGCAGTGGCAACCCTGAGATTGAGAAACACTTTTAAAGCCATGGCATGCCAACTAGTGCTGCCTGGCATGGAAGATTAGCACGTAACACTAGGATCTAGCCAATGTGGATATCGTTTCTCTCTGCATCACGTCTGTTTCGTAGACTGTGCTGTTTATGACGTGTGATGCCAATTTACTATGGTAACTAAGGGAATTTGAGTGTCGTAATCAACTGCTTTTTCTTTGGTGATTATGAAATTGCTGTGCATGTTAAGCCGGCTTTCGAATACCTTTGACCTTTGGGTAAGCTCTCGAACCAATGTCAAATCTCTCCTGCAGAAACTAACATCCTGTGGCTTGTTCAGCTGTCATAGATATTGTGGTTTCATCCAAGATTCCATTTTACTGGGATCCAACTTTTGCAGAGTGTGTGTGCCTCTCACACTGAGCGTGACATCTAGAGCGGCTGAACTGTCTTAAGTGCTGCAAGCATCGTAGAAATTCGGTTGTTTGAACAAATTGCTGCTACGGGGGTTCCTTGAATCGAAAACTCTGCTAACAGAGTAATTCCTCTGGTTTGTCGATTGTTTTACTACTTCATCTTTTGATTTCATTTATTATGACCTCTCTCTCTCGTACTGGAGGTCACGATAAGCCCGTTTAATGCAGTAAGGCAAAAACAAAAGCTTCCAGAACTTTCTGATCACTAATGATCCGTTACCAGCGCGTAATAATAACTGTTAGTCTCTTCAACGAGTTCACCCGAGGGGCTAAACATTAACATTAGTCCCTTCAGTCGGTAATAGAAATGTCTAATTATTCGATAGGCCTTAGCCACTGATGGTACTTATAATCCTAGAAGAGTCTGTGCCACAGAGCAGTTAATACCAGAGTGACTTCAAGACGTCGTATTGTTCATGGTGTTCTTCAGTCATTTTTTCAGTTGTCGCGGGTGTCTGTAATTAAACCACACAAATGGGAACGGCCAACGAATGGGTGAACAAACTGTTAGAGAAAGTACGGGACAAATTTTTTTGTACGTTTCGGAACGGGTCTTATTCCGTTGTCAGCAGTGTTGAGTGGAAATGCCGTGGAAAGATCTTAAAAACGAAAGAAAGTTGAGTTCTCGCCTTTTTCCTAATTATCGCTCATCCGTTCGTTGCTAGAGCAGTTCTTTCTTTTAATTACAAGTAGTACACCAGAAAAAAGGAAAAGCGGTGGAAAGGTCTTAAAAATGAAAAGTACTTCCGACTGCGTTGAGCCTCGTGGACTATCAGACCAACAATTGAACTGCTCGCTAAGTTTGCAGAAGTGTGCGTACATTTACTTGGCTTCATGGCGAATTGGCTACGAAAGATTCGTTTGCTTTTTCATAGGTGCAGACTCTCTCCTACAGCTATTGACAATAAATACCTGCTTCATGTGTGTGACTTTTTGTCTCGGTAGAGTACCAATTGCTATTCCTTACGAGAAGGCTTTCCACACAGTTTTCCATTGTGGAAAGCTTTTATTCAGAAGCTATTATATTCCTTAAAATGCTTTTGCTTTTATGACGTTTTCGGTTCATCCTAGTTTAACGACTTAAGTTATCGTGCCATGGTCTGTTGATTTACAGTCTTATTTTAAAGCTATATCCTCTAAGCTAACGCACAACAGGACAGCCGTAAAGTATGACTACATAAAGCACTATCCTAATATCGAAGAATACATCTGCAAAGGCATGGTCTGTCTTTAAATTGCGTTCATTTATCAGGACGAAAGATTACGAAGTATCTTCGAAGAGGTGAAGAATTTGTATGACTCCAACAAAATGGATGTGTAAGTGTTAAACTTCCTGCGATTTACCGATGAATTGGACCATACCTGGGTATTATTTCAGCCAGTCTGCAATAGAAGGCTCTCCTGAGTTGTTTACCATTATCCAAGATAGGCACTGCTCTATACTGCGAATGAAACGATGCGTTATTGCTTACCTTTACCATCGGTTGAAAGAAATCGAACGGCTGCGCTGGACAACCGGTGGCGTTTTGCCAATGGACGTACGAGAAAATCTTTCCGAAATGGAGGTTGCTTGGTTTCCACTATGGCATAGTTTAAAAATTAATTCATACATTAATAGATTGAATGGTTTCAAAACTATAGCCGAAATTTGACCTTCTACATGGGTTCTGTTGATCCTGACGGATTCCTGGATTTGACGCAGAACATGCAGCCGCCGGAGAATTTATACGTTAGGGTGATGAGTTGCGTGTTTCCAAAAAGCGTTGCCTCCCAATGGCCAACCTTTTAGGTTAAATGCCTGGAAGAATACGGCGATTTTTCAACGGAAAGTGGAACTACGTACACTCTGACAAAAGGCTCAGTGCATTTTATTCCCCGGCATGAATGTGAAGTTCTGGTCCTTCAAGGAGTTTTAGCTTACTTGTAATACCTGTGATGTAGTAAGCTTTGACATTTAGGAACCTTAGACATCGCATTAATCGTTCAGCAGACAACTCAGTGTAAGAATAGGTTTAAGACTATTAAAATGTTTTTCTGGGAAAAAGCTTTAGTTCTGTCGTTTTTAGCTCGCCTGGTGTTTACTTAGTGCTCGTATGTAACCTTGTTTTCTTGATCATCGATGCCCGACCAAGCTGTGAATATGTTAAGTTAAAAAGGTAGCATAACTTGTTATTAAGAATGTCCGCCCGTCTGCTTTACAAGCTTTCGTCGTTTGATTCCAAGCTTATGACAGTGCTCTTTGTCACAAACCTTTTTCATAACACATGGAAATGACATCCGCTCACTTCGTTCATTCAGTTTCACTTCGTTCATTCAGTTTCACTAGTGATACTTTCAGGGACAGTCTTGCCCCGTCGTTAGCGCTAAATGATGGCAAAGCGCGGCTAGCCCTGTAAGCTCCACTGAGTAAAAATGATAGAAGAAACTGAACAGGTATCATTGCTGTATATTAAGAAAACAAAACACGGTTCAAAATGCCGGCTACGAAATTTAAATATGCAATTACCAACTTGCGCTTATTCAACTCTGCATTTAATAGTGAGATTTACTGTGCTTCATCTCTCTCCGACCAGCAATCCGTAGTGGCAAATAAGTAAATGAAGATGACAAAACTGTCACGTAAATATAGGCTTCAATGCAGATGGTGTTTTAGACTGCTGCAGAGTTGACCTTATAAAATATGTGGAATGGGTAAAAGAATCCATTTTCCCAGGGCCCCGCAAGCAATCTACTGTAACTCATAAAGTGCAGGTTCCTTTATGGAAAATGCTGGCCATCCTGTACCCTGCAGCCACTGGCAAGGACGAACTTACCTAAGCCTGAACCTAAAAATAAGGATTGTACTTCGCTGCAGGATGGGGCAAGGCTGGAACAAGTGACAGACATGTTTGACATTGAAGACAGAACGGGGTGCCAGTTTTTTGGAAAAAGAACCTGCATTTTGTGAGCTACGGTAGGTTGCTTCCGAAGCTGTGGTAAACAAGACCCTAAGGTTTTTAAAAAATAATGGTACATAAATAAAAAGAAATAAAAATGAAACATTAACCAAACGGCGAAATA
>KN538383.1:1621040-1652588 GCA_000797535.1 Trichuris suis | reverse complement strand
TTTTAAGAAGTCACAGGCTCTCAACTTGGACATCGTTCATCATACTGTAAATCTATTGTTCTCCTCGCCAAATTCCGATAATCGAGTTTTCCGATAATCGAGGTTCCGATAATCGAGTTTCTACTGTACAGTACGTATTCCGTGATCCGGAACGGTCGGGACTAGATGCGTTCCAGATGTTAGAATAGATCAGTATGTTTATGTTCATAATTGATCTTCAATTCACGGCTTTGGCCCGTTTGTTGTGTGTCTGTAAATAAACTTCAAAATGCCCTACCAGCGAATGGATGAGCAAATTGTTAGAGAGTAATACAGAACAACGAGTAACCGTACGTTTCGGAGCTGCTCTTGTTCCGTCGTCAGCGGTGTAGGGGAGAAGGCGGTCTCCCGTCTCGGGATGTCGTAAACGCAACGAGCTCTAGCGTTTCAACGTGACTAATCGAAAGAGTAGCAAGTTGCGTGTTGGAATATATTACAACTCAAGTTACCCTATTATGATGGGGCTTTGCTGATAATTATGCAACTGACTATTTTGTGCATCTGTATGAGCTTGTGTGCATTCACTTTGAGTGCATACGAGCTTTATTTTCAAGAGTCGTTTTCTAAGAAACCAATCACTTCCATGGGAAATTGTATTTCTTGAGGGGCAACTCCAAGTTGCTTTGCTGTCGCCTCTCTAGAACAGCATGATTCCATAGCAAGTGGCCAGTGAGTTGAATGACCAAATGTGGTAACAATGGAAGGATCAGGTAAAAAGACTAATGGTGTGGGTTCGTTGACGTCCGTATATTAATACCAATAGTTTTAACTGTCCGCTTCCGTGTGATCCACTTTCTTCGTTCTTTCACTATTAATATTTCTCAATTCGGCAGGGCATAAAAACCCGCATATAGTACAAGCAGCCTTTAGAAGTAATTATTGAGCGTAATCGTTAGTCTTTTCTAGAGCTGTCTGCTGCTTCTTTTCAACCACACGATTGTTTTGATTAGTCATTCTTGTGAGATTCTCACGTCAAAAGGCTGAGGAAAACAACTGAGGACCGCGGTTCGTTTAAACGCTCCTTTTATTAATACGACCAATAAAATGACGACTTCTTTGTACCAAGCACCGTTGGTGGATTGGTCTGACTTCATTTTGTTCTTTATTGCGTTAAGACAATCCGAAATAATTTTTTATTCGTCCAGCAATTGGCATTGTACTTTTAGGTTAACACGTCCATTCTGGTGAGAAATGCCCACACTCCAGGTTGCGACATATCTTGCCTTTCGTTCTCCTATGACAATAACAACTTTCTGAGCCGATCTCGTAAGCCTGTTGTTGTCTTAACCAAAATCGTAGCATTCATTTTCGTTGCTCCAGGCGATGGAACCATGAAGCTGTGGGATCTGCGCAAAACGAAAGAGCCAATACACGTGGTCGAAAATCTCGAAGCTATATTTCCTCAGTGAGTAGATTTTTCTTTTACCTTACACTACGACAATGAACTTCAACTTTAGCACTGACTGCCTGTTCAGTCCCAAGGACGATTTATGCGTTACTGGAACTTCAGCCAAAATGGATGGTCATAGTGTTGGAAGTTTGTTGTTCTTTGACCGAAACTCCTTCGAAAAGATTTATGAAATTGACTTTCCATCCGATGTAAGTATGTGTGCGCACGTTAACGTTTAATACTATGACTGATCGCTCAGAGTGTTGTACGAATGGCGTGGCATCCTCGAATTAATCAGATATTCTGTGGTATGAGCTCTGGAAGCATACACTTGTACTATAGTACTGAACAAAGCGCACGTGGCGCTCTTATGTGCGTGTCGAAGCCGACCAAGCGGGTTCGCCCCAAAGATGTTGCCCATACACAATTTATTATAGCTCGTGAGTGAATCTCAGCTGCATGGCAGCACGGTTTTTTACGTTTCTTTTTAAGCGTACTCCCTGCCACCAAGGAAAGTTGGTCGGGACGGTTTTGAGAAAGAGCACTATACGCTAAGGCAAATGTTGCGCGCTGTGCGCTACCAAAATCGACCGCCGCCGAAAAGTCGCGTGCCAGAATTGCCCGTTAGCGGGCCCGGAGAACGTGGTCGTCTTGGCGCAGCCGGTAGCACGCTGCATTCATTTGTTGCTCGCCAGTTGGGCCTATCGAAAAAGGATGACGACGACCTAAACCCCAGAGAGGCAATCCTACGTCACGCTAAGGCTGCCGAAGAGGACCCATATTGGGTGGCACCTGCCTATAAACGGTACTTCCTACCACATTATGTAGTGTTCATCTTTTCCATTTAGCACACAACCACAGACAATTCTCGCCCAAAATGTTGAAGATAAACATGATGATGACAATGATGAGTTGGAGCCCGTCTACAAGCAAAGAAGAGATGATGCGAAATGATAAATCATTTTATTTTGACCCAACTGTAATCTATAAAATTTCATCCACCATTAGTTTATGGAACAATTAAAGTTGCACATAAGCCCTGGCGATTCAGAAAAGTAAACGCACGAAGTTGGAACACAAAAAAAGAGAGAGAGAGTAAAAAGTGGCTTCCTAATTTCCGTTACGCTACGACGCCTTCGCGTGGTGATCTACAGCCGACACGACGGAGGTATTGCCAAAGAAAGACTTCTTATAAATTCGAAGCAGAAGCTATATGCGCATGCGAAAGAAAACCGACGGAAAAGAAAGTTCTGCCTATCAGTAAGAAAGCAATATTGGTCCCTTATAACAGACGAAGTACACAGGCGCGAAGAACAGAAATTAACGGCCAAAGCAGGTAACATAGATGCAGCAACCAGTTGAGCACCAAGCGTTCTGGCCATCGACCGAAACCATTTAAGAACTACTGCAATCCTGAATAATTATAACAGAGGCGAGAGAATAATAACTTAGTCGTAAACAGCTTCTGCTTTTTTTTTACAACGTCGGAGGAACGCTTGGATGGTTCGAGATCGGGAGGTAGCCGTTGGAGCTTTCGCTCTTCGCTGGCAGGGTTGGCTTTTGCTGCTGAGCGGACGCGTAGGGCTTGTTTGAGACAGAAGAATAGCCTTGGTCATTCGGAAAGTAACGGGTTCCGCTTCTACTACCAATGTAGTTTCGATCGTTCACTTCATAGCAACTCCTTTGCGACGAAGTGATGCAACCACCCACATAGATGGCTTGAGCCTGCTTGTCTGTCTTGACAGAATAAATTTGTTGCGATGTCATGGAGTCCAAAGTTACCATTCCAGGTAGGCTACTTGACACGTGATTCTATGCAGAAACAGAAAGACGATTATTCGAGTAAGTGGTTTACCTCTCCAATTACCTCGGCAGGATTAAAAACTTCACCACCTCTACACTGTCTTAACGAAACATATTCGCTATAAGAAACGGTCATCTTCTCGCTCTGGAAGCGAATTAGGCAAACGCCGCTTCGGAACTCTGGCGTGATATGGCCTTTATAACCGCCTTTTCGCAGAAGGGAGTCAATTGTCTGTATGTGGTCCCATCCTGACAGCAAAAGTGGATTAATCGTGAAACTATTTAAGCAGTCTGAACACAACATGCTACGATCGGTTGAATATGAGGACACAGATAGAGCGCTGCTGGAACGAGCATTAAACTGCCAATAAAAATGTTGCAGATATGATCTATAGCACTGCAGCAGTCTTGTCGCCCCTCAGCAGTCAAGAGATTTGCTATTTCGTTACCAGGGAACATTCGTACCTGACTTTCTGCTATACATACGGTATTCTCGAATAGCAGTGGTCCTTGACGCCGGTGAGCTCACGGCGAACACGAGTTGAAGACACTTCATTTCTATGATATGGGTCTGCTTGCATCAAGCAAACTTCAAACCGATCTTGAAGCCTGCCTCAAACCCTCTCGACCTTTTGGGAACTAACTGGCTACTTGGTACGATCGAAGATATTCGAACAAACCACGAAGATGTTTAATACGTGCTAACGCAAACCGCAACCTATCCATAAGCTGCCGTTCGGCACTACAGAAAAAGTAAAGACGCACACATCGTTACCTTGTTCTACTGCCACTTCGGGCAGATAGGTTGCCGCTTTCTTGGAGCCACGGTCATTGTGAAACTCTATGCGAATTCCATGAACGCCGATCTGCAGTTCTCCTGTAAGGATGCGGTGACTTGCGGAAGCAAATACAAACCTCCCAATCCATGTAATCATCAGCCACTTCAAAATTCATCAACAAGGAAACGGAGCAGTGAAGGCGGTTAAATTCATCCCAACCAATCGGATCAAAACGGCTGTCTTTGAAAGCGCTGGAACAACGATGCCCAGATGGACAAGTTTTGAAATGATAACTTGCAAGAAAGCTAACCTGGCCAGAGCGTACTCCCTGAGACCTTGATGAAGGCTAGTTGAGGTAAACGTGCCTATGCAACCTCGCAGTTTTTTATCTTTTCCTACTTCCCATGTCACGAACAGGGGACTGAAAAAGTTGGCCTTATATCAGACATACCAACCATCGGAAATTAAGATCCCAGAATGGGAACTTAGAAAAGTCATTGAAGCTTCCGTCTCTAAACGTGATCTACAGTACGCGGTGGTCTTTAACACGTAAAAGCCTCTAAATGAGAAACGAAGCCACGACGTGCCGACTTATATTTAGATCAAATGGGCCAGTTATACGGCTAACATTAACCAAAGCGAGACTTACAACTCTCTGTTCACGAACAGCGGCTGTTTCGGTGGTTCAAAGCCTTTCAGATGGTGATAGAGTACGTCGAAGCAGAAAAGAACCATCTCTTTGCTCACCACGCGCTCTGTACAATTTTCACGCTTCAGCCTATTATTAACGGTCGGAAATAAGCTATTGTGCTGACGTCTTGGTCGATCACACAATCCGTCGCCCATTGACCCATTTGAGCTAGCCGAAGCCGCGGAAGTATCAAAGCAATCGAGGGACGGAGTGTTGTTCAGCTTCTGCTTCTTAGCGCCACAGCAACCGGTTGCCATTGACCTCTTGTGCGGAAACGGCAGCTAGAGACCACCGGCTGCTGTGTGCCCAACTATCCAGCTCGCTAGAACAGCTGAAAATGAATGAAACTAACAACAGAACAGCCAACTTAATCACCTACGCTTCCTACAGTAAATATATGATGGATAGGTACTATATTTTCATGACTGCATCGTCTATGCTCACGAGGAAAAAGAAACTCACCTTAGCTAAGCCTTTTCCAAACCTTAAGAACTCGCCTGTGACAAACCGCGCAAGTTATAGCTGGTGCTTTTTCGTATGAAACCTCTTTGCTGAAATCTTATCCAGCGATGTCAGAGAAAATCCAGATATATTGAAGAATGAAAACTGGCATTACACTATTTATGATCGCAACAGTTTCATACGACTGGTGTACTATTTTAACCCGAATCAGTTTTGAATGATGTGCATTCTCTGAGCTAGTCACGCTGAACACGTTGCCGCCATGTCACGGATGATAAAGCGCGTGCACCGTTACACTTTAACTTGTCTTTGCCTTGAATTAATGCGTTTTGCTCTTTACCAGGTATTTAATGTGCAGTGCTCAACCTTCAGCCCACCTAAAGCGATGCGCTTTTTATTGCTGATCTTCTATTGATGAAGTTAAATATCGCAATTTCCCAAGGATAGTCGGCATTTGTTGTTACAGCTATTATGGAGTTCCATGATTCGGTAAAGACTAGACACTACCAAGTATTTTACATAAAACTGATCACGCACCAACGCCTTAACTTGGTCTTTATCTTTGCGACTTGCAAAGTTCCAGGAAAAGATAACGCAATTACAAAAATACAGGGCACGCAAAAAGTTTCCGGTCCAACCTACTTCCAAATGAACTAGGATAGCAAAAACTTATTACGATCACATATAATATCAAACCTTCATAAGGCCTTCTATTGCCCATTTTTAGGTTTCTGAAATTAAACCAGACAATACCGTACTAACGCAGGGATGAGCACTTATTAGATAAATGTCAGATAACTTATTTCAGAGCTTTTACTTTTCATGTCGAGATTTCAGATTCTTTAAACCACTAAAAGAGAAATTTTTTTATACGAGTTAAAGTCTCTTCGACTGCCCACTGCAGCTCGTTGCCATCTCGTCCCACGAAGGTGCTGCTTCATATTTCCAAACAAAAAATAGTCAAGGGGGAGCAATGATTGCAGCGTAGGTGGTTAGTCTGATTGAACCTGCATTCCTGGATGGTAGCTAGCGAAACTGTCGATCCGTGACCTGGAAGACTGTCGTGCAGAAGCAGCACTTTGCATGAGGTCTTTCCTCGACATTTTTCTCTGATTATGTCTCGAAACTGGTGAAGTAAATTTGCACAATACTCTCCCGTGACAGTGGCACAGTGCTCTGTATAATTAATCAAAAGGATTCCTTCCGCATTCAAGAAGATCGCTGGTGTTGTAAAACCTTCCTTAGTCTAGGCTCAAGTCAGGTCCTTACCGGTCTTGGAGAATGCGGGTGCTTCCATTGCATGCTTTGTTGGTAGGATTCAGGGCCGTACTCACTGAGCCACAACTCATCAGTGGTTACCATGAGCCTCGAAAGATCTTCTGATTTTTTAAAGAAGCCTAAGATTTCCTGCGACTGCAACAAACGAAGTTCCCTCTCAAAAGGCGAAAGAGTTTTGGGCGTCCAACGTGCAATGACCTTTGACAGCTTCACGTAATCATGCAGGATGCTTTGAACTCTACCAAGAGAAAGCTTAATCTGCGCAATCCATATTCTCCTGTTCTGTGAAACCATCTTTTCCGCAGCTGCAACATTTTCGTCTGAGGTGGCCTCAACCCGTCGACCAGACGTTGCTTCGTCACAGATGGATTCTCTGCCACAATGAAACTTTACTTGGCTATAGGAGACGTCATCGTCCTTGTAAACATTCAGCAGTTGCAGACAGATTTCTTCGCCTAACAGTCCATCATGAAACAAATACTTGAAGACAGCACATTGTTGGAATGTTAAGTCGCCGTGATTTACCATAAGTCGATTCAGAAGAAAAGTTCGTTAAGCTGTATACAATTACTCATTCTCATGCAGACGATCATGACGGACGTCTGGTTATATGAAGTTAATCAAAAAATGTCGGACCATATAAAAGAAGTAAGCTAAGCTAGGCCGGAAATACTTTTTAAACCGCGTAATCGAATCTAAAGCTTTACTGATGGTGATACCCATGAAAGGCGGCTAACAGTTAAAATGTCAGACCCACAACACCAGCAGCACGAACACTTTCATCCGGTTCAATGAAAAGTTTCATAACCAACAGCTTACTCGTAACTACTGCGACAAGGGTCAAAGAGGTCATATACCTGCTGGTGACACATACTTGCCAATTGCATTTAATACAACGCACCTATGATCTCAATGATGGTAAGATTTTTCGAACAGGTTTACATGGTCTCATTATTTCTGTCGGGACTGATTTCTGTTACCTGTAAAAAGCGTGTAGAATAGAGGACCAAAAGTCGACCAGTAGAATGGTTAAACTATTGCCGTTAAAGGCAACAGGCATACGTTTCTTGATGAAGCTTTCCGTGAACCGTCTTTATCTTGACTCTCACGTAATTAGGACTGCATCAGCTGTTCAAAGCAAATGACTAATTGATAGTATAAAAAGTCATTAACAAACTGAGAAAAAATATTAAAAGTAGGACTTTTTTTAAAGATATACTGACAAATGTTTCTTCGAAAGGTTCGACATTTTTCATAGAGCGACTTTATTATTATTGTTATTCGCTCGAAGATAGTATTGTCGTCGTCATTCGCAGTCGAGAGAAATGTAGACAAACATTATCCCATTAGTGAGACAACAAAACTAACCCGTCGTTTTCTCCTCGGTCTACTCAATATGAAGACGATGAGGCTGAAAACTTTTATGATGATCCATTTCCATTTAATGGGCAGTAAATAATCATCATACCGCGCAGCTGCTGCCACAATAACAGTCGTGTATTTGCGTGTGCATATTCGTCATCATTATCATCGCTTAAGCATTCCTCACGCAGAACATAACATGCAAGACTTGTACGGAAGTGGATAGCTCACTCGTACGTACGTATAATAAGGTCGGCGATACTGAACTGAAATTTATCTATTGGTAGCTAACCTTCAGGGACTCGAAGATCATACGCACAATTTCTACAACGCAACTAATCCGTGCATAGAACCCCGCGTTGCTCAAAGGACAACTTTACTGAGCCTTTCATTGCATCATCCACGATCCTGCGATGGCCAAGTCGGAGAGCTGAAAGGAGCTGATGGCGCCTCTAAAACTTGTTTGCAGGAGTCAGGAACTCATGTTGAAACTCAACTTTCAATCATAACTGGACAGAAGGTTTATGCCAAGGTTTCTACGCAAACGTTACGCACTGTTGTAGTTTACCAAAAGTTTACAGAAATTTTATGGGAATCAAGGACAACAAATACCTTTCGACAATTAAAGCATAATATCAATTCCTGTCATGAAGCTTACGCTTTGCTAGTACTTAACAGTGGGTGTGTGGATGTATTCATATAAAAGGCAGCAAAATTTAGAAGGCGAGACTTCATATATAGGAATAACTGGAAACTTTACTTCCCAGAAGCTAAGAATCTCTGAGAAATCTACGATGCAGAAACGACAGAATCTTAATCTCAATATAATAGTCGAGGGGCAAGAAAGCATTTGAGATTGCTAAGCTAATATCTTGTGTTAGCCACTGGCCTTCCATTCTATGAAACTGTCTCGAATGGAAAATCGCCGCGACAATGTTTAGACGTACAAATAAACAACACGATGTAGATAATAATTGTGATTAAAGATACAACACGATAGCTAGCATTCAAGCATAAAGGTGCTCTCTTTTCACTGGAAATTATTTGACCATGGGCGTTCATGTTGTCAAAACTTTAAGAGGTCCATGGGTCTGTTTTTAGCGACTACATTACGCGGAGGACAGCACGGCAAAATGGAAAAACCGTATTCGGAAGAAAGTGTGACCTTGGCAGAAATTAGGAGTGCATGAGAGTTTCTTTGCAGAACGCTACCTATACAGTAAAAGAGAAAGGTTTATTCCTCTAATTCAATTTCCTCATCTAGAAAAGAGATACTTCGGACAGATCCGAAAAAGTCGGTAACTTTAACGTTACTTGGGTTCCTGCTGTACAGATCTCTCCTAACATCAACAGTGGAATGACATTTGTACGCTGGGCAAGAACGCAAAAATTCCTCCAACGTTCTGTTACTTGTTCTCGAGACCGTATTAAGAAATTCTAACGCGTAGAAGGTGTACCTGTCAATTATGTAAACGCCCAAGCTCGAATCAATGTGATGAGACAGTGAGTCTTCTCCAACAAGGCTGCTGCCAACAGCAATAACATTCGGGCTATAGATTTCTCGATACATGGAGGCAGCTTGGCACGTGTCCACGACAAGCAGCAATTCATGGTACCGTGTTTTTTGCCACATTTGTTCAATAGCGTCCGCTAGGTCAACGCTTGTTACTTCTTCCGAGTCCTGGAATTTCAGAAAACCATCGCCACCATGACCTGTCAAGTAAATCAGCACGTTGCTTCTGTGGTCTGACAGCAGACGTTTTGAACGGGGAACTGCTTCCGGCACTCTACCCGTGAGTACGCGTATAAAATTTTCCACATTTACCTCATAACCTCGATAATCTACTTCAACGTCATCGCCGTAAAGATTAATAGGCTTGTAGGCGTTATTGTAAACTGTACCAGGTCGAGGATTTCTAGGATTGCATGGCATATCGTCGGCAAGCATAAGAATTATTTGGTTATCCGGAACACCTAATCGCTTGACGCTATGATACATGGACAGGACATTTGCTACATGTCGGTAATTGAACCAGAACCTTGACGTGCACACGAGCACAGCCCAGTTATTTGTATGTGCCGAGGGATCAAAACCGCTTTGCAGAACAATGCCATATGAGCTACGTACAACAAGAAGAATACTGAAAAGAGGGAGAAAAACTGGACCAACTGAGTTCATTCGAACAACTGCACTTCAAACTGTTTGGATCCGTGCAGCCGCCTCCTATACCGTACTCATTGAAAGCAAGTACACAAGTAGGTTCCTATCTTTCTACCTTTTATCCAACGCTTATCCTACCCATCAGCTTTGTTATTAGCATAGCAGACAGAATTTCATCGAATGAATAGAATGTAGGACAGTATGGCTCATACTTGAAGACATTTATGGCTTACTGTATGGACATGTAGATCGTGGTTTAACTACGCTCTACCTGATTTCCCGTTGTTGCTACTATTTCAGTATAACTGCGTAAGTAAAATCCTTTTACCGGATGACGTGGGGGTTTATTCGCAAGAAACAAGCGAATGCGTTCGGTGACAGTTCTTTTTTTCTGTCCACTTATTGCTTCAATGTACGTGATTCCTAATTCACTCAGCAGCACGAACAAGTAATAAAGCCATTTCAAGCATAACTGAAGTGTAGGCAGTTGTTATGCCAGTTCATATTCGATGCAACTTGTAATTTGCGCTTGCAAAAAGTAATATAAGCAATTTCTTTTAGGGGAACATGTGGTACCGTGCAATACCGAGTGCAGCTCTTACGTTGATTTCAGCGTACTACATACCATTCTACAGCCCGTGGATAACAAACATGCTTGATAATGGACGGGTATTTGTGATTAATCTTTCTCAGTTATTGTGCAACTTGTTGCAATAAGAACATGTTTTAGCCGCACCGAAGAATGCGCCCACATCTTTGGGGTACTAATCTATTAATGAGAGACGAATATCTTACAGGCAACATGTATACATTGAAGGTGCGCCCCGTCGTGGCACATCGCGATATTTTCTTATTCCGTTTTATTTCAGGGACTTGAAAATATCCCAATGGAATAAAGCTATCGCGTAAAGACTGACTCCTGTTGTGAATTTCAATGAAGATTTTCGATTTACTTTGAAGCAGTAATGTCAAGGCGCAAATAAACCTCGTGTTGGAAAAGGTTTCTGAGCTCCTGCGCGGCGCTTGTAACAATACTGCGAAGAATTCGTCCATCTTTACCAACAATTATTTTGATCCAACGATTTTTTTCTCCATGTATCGACATTCGGATACAAAGGGTGCCTGCTGCGTCCTGCTCCCATGCTATAATCTACAAAGGAGGTAGCTGTTCGTTTGAACGTAAGCTTTTCATGACGTACGCTTAATTTCAAGCGGTAAGGTATTTCCTGAGGTAGGTGGTCGAGTAGCTTCGCTCTGACAATATCACAGGCAAGAAAAATTATGTCTTCATCGGCAACGACACTGCTATGGTAGCTCCAAGAGCCTGACCGTGTTACTTGGAAAAGGTATTCCCTTACTTCGTTGATTCCATCTCCGTTAAGAGCGGACACCATGAAAACGGCGTCGAAGTAGGGCCAACCCTTTTCGTAGCGAAAGCATCGATGTAGTTCGCTTTGATTGACTTGGTGCGCTGGAAATGCAGCCAACTTCTCCAACACAGCTGGGTCAACCTCAAGATCCATATTGCCTTTCCTGCAAGCTGTAAAATTTCGAAAGGCCTAACGATAGCCTGGACATCATCCTACATTGCCTGTACGTCAGTTTCCGCAGAGTTAGTCCTCCTTGCGTCAATGTGTGTCTTCGGCGTTTGTTGTACATTCCATTTTTTCAATTCAGCTTTATCATTCAAAAAAGCAGGACGAGTAGTCGCTGGCTGACCTTGCACAATACCTTTAGTCATTGTATGCACCATCTCCAATAATGTAGACTTCGGCTTTACTAAATCGACTTTGTTCAATACCAGAGCTGACGGCAAATGTCGATAACGATACAGCAGATGTTGTACTTTAGGATTGAGCCTATATCCTTTATATTTGTCTGTAGAGTCAACGACAACTAGAATTTGTTGAGCAAGCGTTAACGAGTTCTCCGGATCGGTAACCATTTCTTTGCTGAGGTTATGTCTCTTGCCTACCTGGCCTAAAGTTCTTCTTATTAATATAGTACGCAGACGACTAAGCAAGACTACTCCCAAGTACCTGTTACTATTCCAGGAGTGTCCATGAGAACCACCTGAGCAGATCCATCAACCAAAACACTGGTCATCATTTTTTGAGTCGTATTTATTTTTCTGGACACTGCAGATACGGTGGCTCCAATCAGCATGTTAGCCATAGCTGATTTCCCGGCGTTAGGTGCGCCAATAAGAGCTACTCTGAGAAATCGACTTGAAGGTTTGCCGTCTGGCAAAAGCAGCGATTTCATCCTCTGACGTTGTTGATCCAGCTCTATGCAACGATCATAGGAACAGGCTCCGTTAGAACAGCACAGCTTGAAGATCAAGTTCTGGTAAACGTTGGAAGCCAAGAATATTTTAGAACAATGATTCAGAAGCACCATATTCTGAAAGACACTCCAATGAAGGGAAGAACAGATATATACCATGCAAAGGTCGAAATATCAATGGTCTGCTATGTGAGTAAAGGCATTTGGCAACTTCAACGCATCAGACGTACGAACAACCTTCACTAACGATTTCCAACGTGCTACAACCATTTACCTACCTGGGCATTACATATTGCCTATCGTTAATGTAATGTCTTTCGCCTAACGTTAATTGTCTTCCTAAGCTGCTTCGATCAAGACAGACATTAGTACGTGGCGAATACGTACCTGTAATGTGCGCAGTTTTCAAGCAGAGATTGCTTTGCAAGCACGATCTCATCTTTTCTTAAATGGTTAGCAGCGTGCTTGTTCCCTATACATACATTTAATTGATCGCGCTGCTTGCTAACTGCTTGCACGTGCTTTTGTGTCCAAAATGGAACGTTTGTCATAGCAAAGTCTTTTCAGGTAGTTTTTCTGTTTTTGTTTCTTTCAGGCAACAAGTTAGTTGATTAACTTGACCTTCACATTGACGATGGAGCAAGTAGTGAAAGTCGATTTTTTGCACGACTAGCTTAGCAAAAGAAGCTTATAATATCGTTTTAGGAACTTATATCGTTGAATGTCGTACGAATTTGAATGTAGGATTTCCATAAGATCTTCGACCGCTCCTTGCTCATCTGAAGCGTACGGTACTAGGTGCTTGTATAAGGTGCTTTGGATTTGGAGAAGTAATACAGCAACTGCTTTATAGTTACTGGCTAAGTGAATATTCAAATGGTTCGGAGGACCAAGCCAAATTTTCTTGTCACGGGCACGCCTGGTACAGGGAAGACTACTGTGTGCAATAGAGTGGTTCAGTTGACGCCTCTCGAGTTGATAAATTTAAGCGACTTGGCACGCAAGCATGGTTTCTTGGAGAAATTTGATGATACGTTTCAATGTCCGGTAGTTGACGAAGATGAACTTTTTGATTACATGGAAGCGAAGCTTTTGCAAGGCAGCTGCATCGTCGATTATCACGCCTGCGATATTTTCACTCCTCGTACTATCGATGCCGTGTTTGTTCTTCGTTGTGATACTGAAATTCTTTACGATCGCCTTGTTTCCCGTGGCTATGGGCCTGCGAAGCTGCAAAGCAATATGGAATGCGAAATATTTGATTACCTAGTAGAGGAAGCGATGAATGCTTTTCCACATGACCGTGTCTTTGTACTCAAAAATAACAACGAACAGGATGTAGAAGTCAACGCAAATCTTATTGTTTCTCGATATCGGTCCTGGAAATAATCTGGTGATAAACGTTGTCCCGAGAAGGCTGGTCTTTGCTCAAATTCACATTAAACATCCTTCGCCCATGACTTGGTTCCGAGTCGAGTTCTTTCAAGAGTAAGACTGTATTCCTGTGAACTTTCTGTTCATTGTAATTTACTGTTTTCAAAGATAGGATGCGTCTTAGGGGGGTCCATAGATCTTCACAGCAAACCTTCGTATTCCTTCGTATTTCTTTTCTTGCTTTCTGTAATTAAGCAGAGCGGTCTATCCTACCGTAGAATGGATCTGCATTCATGAGGAAACGCGGGGAGCAGTGAGTTACATAACTAATTTATGTAGTCGTCAGCGATGTTTTGATTTACTCTAATGCAAAAAGGATCTTAGACGAAAGAAGCCTTTCTGACTGTGGGTAACTGGAAAACTTCCTTTCCTTCGATACACGGATAATTGAAAAGGTTTTATATCCATTTCATTATTCTTTGTTATGCGTACTATTAATTGCAATGGATAAGACATTTTCAAGTGCAAGCAAGAAGCGTTGACTATTTCTGCTGTTATGTCATTCTGCGTTATGTTTACGACGAACAGGCATAGGAAATTTCCGTTTTTATTTCCAAAGGCTATTTTGAAAACCAGTAACTTCTGTAAGTCTTCCATATTGCGGCATCCGACTTCGTAAGCTTCAAGCTGATCAACCGTGTAGAAGAGGAACAACCAGTGCGCCCGTATCAGTGCGTACAATTATTATTAGCATCTAAGGAGCTAATCTCGGGTCTTAATAGCGATTTATTGATTCTCTAAAGTTATAATAAGGGGTTACGGGAATGCTCTTATGGTTACCCTATTTCTGCTGTCCACTGCTGAACCAGCGTTTTAGTGGCTTTTCACTTCTGCAGTATAAGCAACGCCAACGAACTTTTTAACTATGACTCCGATAACTCAAGTATTTGTTCGCAGGGGTTTTACATAGTTCACATTAATTGCACTTCTTCACTTCGCCAAACAGTTTTTCCTCTCGCAAGAAAGATTGGCTGTATGAATTGCGGATAAACTTGCCAGTGCCAATAGTAGTGAAAAATCAGTACCTGCTTATTTTTTATGCGTGAATCTTTCAAAAACTTTCATCTTCGTTGAGTAGCTTCAGAGGGTAGAGAACTGTAATCTTTTAGAACTTCGAATTGGACAGTCGGAGTTTCGAAAGCGTTATAGTTTTTTGGTCAGTAAAATGCTCTTTTCTGCATTGGCTCATGCTCAACAAAGTACTAAAGATTTACCAAGCATTAAAGCGATAATGTGTTTCTTCTTGCGAAGTTGCTCGTTCCGGTCTAATAGGGGAATAGCGCTACTTTGGTCAGTAGTTTGGCATCTAAGTAATTTTATCAAGTAGCAGCATAGCATTCGCAGAAGCAGCCTGCTGCGATGCGTTGCGAAAGAAGCGTCACAGTAACTGGCTTCCTAATCCAATGCTTTTTCTCTGATTTTTAGAATTAACGCTACCCATGCGCTCGTTGCTCTGCTCATGATTGCAAATGAACAACAAATTTTGTTACAGGTTGCCTCAGTAATGATGTCTAACGTCATGCCTTGTGTTGGCATCATATTAATGCTGGCGAGCTCCCCATTGTAACGCCGTTGAAATAATGAAGCTAAGCGTTTTCTCCAGTGGCCATAGTTCTGATTCCCCGTTTCCAGAATTACAGGAAGTCTTAAGGTTTTTCTTTTCTTTTGTGATCAAGAAAGCCCGTTTCTCGGTACATATGTTAATGTCCAACAAAATCGAAGCTTTCGGGCCACCAATGGCCAACAGGTCTTACTGTTTGTAAGCTCCTCTACATGATCAGCTTTGGCAGGCACGTCAATTCTCAGCTCTATCTTGAGCCTTCTAGAGTCAGTCTGCAGGAACCTGCAAACAGTAAGACCTGGCCTGGTGAGTGACAGAGTTTCGCTGATGACGGGTCATGGGTGGCCTGGAAGCTTCGATCTTGTTGGACATTAAAAGATGTACTGAGAAACGGGTTTTCTTGACCGCAAACGAAAAGAAAGTTTATCGGATAACCGCTACGAAAGCAGGATAATAAAATTCAAAATTTAAAGTGCATGCGGGGCACTACCTGTGGGAGGACAATGAGTTGGAAGGATGAAAGAATGAAGCTCAAGCGCAAGCGAAGATTGTTCAAAGCCCTACTGGTATAAACAGACGGGTATCAAGTTTGTATGCTCGTTGTTGCTCATGCTCATTTGTTGTTATGCCACTGCTGTGCTCGGTTGGATGGGCGCTCGCTCTACCGCCTGACTGATGGGGTGGGACTGATGATCGACGGCTCAAGATAGAGCTGACAGCTGACGTCCCTGTCAAAGCTGGTCGGGTAGAGGAGCTTGCAAACAGTAAGACCTGACCCGGCGAGTGACAACGTTTCGCTGATGTCGGGTCATTGGTGACCTAAGCTTGTATTTTGTTGGACATTAAACGATGTACTAAGAAACGGGTTTTCCTGACCGCAAAAGAGAAGAAAATTTGTCAGACACCCGTTGCGAAGCTGGATTATAAAATTAAAAGTTTTAAGGCGCGGTTTGTCAGTCCATTGCATTGTTCAAGCAGAGTCGTGACACATGCTTAAAGATCAAGGAACTGTATGGCGTTGCATCGTAATTGGGAATCGATTCGTTCGCGTTATAAAAATCAGTTGCACTAAGTTTTTAGAGCAGCTTTGGCAGTGTTTGCATTTCTTTGGTCAACGCTGTCCCCCTGACTATCTGCATTTTTATAATCTGCACTCGTCAAGACAAATGATTAGCCGTTAACTGAATATTCACTATAGTCACCAAGCAGTGTAACCATGTTGTTAAACAGTAAATGTTTGTTTCCATCTTTCTTCAGCATGTTCATCCTTAATCCTTCGCTTAAGGGTCCCTTTAAACTGTTGCGTAATGTCAAAAAGTGTTAGTAGAATTTGCCAAAGTAATTATACCAATAAGGAAGCAGAGTTTCATTAACATACCGGCAGCACTCGCGAAAAGTTCCGCTTAAAGTCGTTCGTGAATCAACGTCGGAACATTACAGAACGCGGTCAAATTCAGTGGTTCAGTTATTGTATGCCCTCAGCGGTAGTGAGATTCTCATCGTTGTGAAATGCATAGGATCGCTTTGGTGCTGAGTTGAGGCAGTAGGCCCTTCAAATAATCTTTTCGCTTTGCAAGTATTTATTCCTGGACATAAGCTTGCTGCAATGATTAGTAAACCTGCTAATTGTCGTCCTGAGATCCGCGCCTATAAAAAGCAAAGCGAAAAGTAACACCAGGAGTAAAGTTGGAAATTTTAAAGAGGTTAGGTGAGGGACAGCAAAGTGTGAACATCGGAGGAGCACTCTACCTACCGCCATCAAATATACCTGCAATAATGCAAGGATAAGAGGATCTGCTGAAACTATGACTCCTTTACCTGCTACAAGAGAAACTCGCACTAGAAGTGACGTAATAGCCCACATGTAGTCACTTAAAAGTTTGGACTAAGGATACGTGTCAGCCAAGCAACCCGCGTTTGCTAACAGCTGTACAAGCGGACGCTTTGCTAATGTAATCACGGAAATTCGACCCGTGAAACTTTTATTTAGCGAAGCTTTCGGGAATCGTCTGTTCCCGTCTTTAGCGCATGAGTAGTGGCAAAAGATACGTCGGTACGCCACTGGTCTGACTAATTACCTCGAAGGACGGAATTCCTGCACGCATTAAGGAGCTCGTGTGCTCCTGGTACCTGTGTGCTAAGGTATTATCCGTTTCTCCAATGTATGAGGCTGTACATTGACATTTTATTTCGTAAGCTAGTCCAGGGCATTGGTGCAAAGGTACTTCTTCTTTGTCATTGTGAACAATGTTGCAGAGGTTTGGGTTTCCTTTGAACCAGACCTTAAAGCTCAGCCTGTTTCCAAACCGTTTAATTTTTCCCCAAGCCTGCGTATTACATGATGGTGAGGCGCTGTCCCGAGTCAGGCACTTTCTCTGTGGTTCTGCCTTCCAATTTTCGCCTAATTATTGAGTTAACTATTGAGATAACATGGACGGGTTAACCATTTTCGGATCTGTCGCATTTCATGCCCACCAGGCATACTGTAACTTTTCCTAAGCCTTCGCCTAAGCCCAAGCCTAAGCCTAAGCCTCAGGAACTGTCGTCACAGTAGCTTGGCTTAGGCGGAGGGTTAGGAAAAGTTACAGTATCCCCGGTGGACATGAAATGCGAAAGATCCCCATTTTCTTTAAACGTCCGCCGGATGTGCTCAAGTTCTTGTCCCAGGTATTCCTGATCGCAAATGGCCAGAGCACAGTCAACCATGCCTTGTTGTATTCCAATCCTGACATCGCGGATGATGTGACGTGAAGTCGACGTATTTGTCCAAATGTGTCAGATTTCGGTATACCGTAGTTTTTATTCCCTACTGTGAATGAATGATAAGGGTGCCCAGAAAAGGAAGCTTTCCCCCACCTCTTTTTCAATCATAAATACTATCACGCTGAGGAATTCACTGTTCAGAATTCCTGAAAACCCGTCTTCCTTCCCCTCCTGAGTATCGCAAAGACGTCGTCCATGTATCGTTTATTTAAAGACCATGGGCGTGATCTCTGTGCTGGTGTCGGCAAACAGTTAGTGTTCAAAATACTCTATGAACACCTCATCAAGTACCGGTGATAATGGACTCCCTATCGGTGCCGCATTTTCCTGTTTATAAAACGAAAATAAAGTCAATTGCTTCCCCACGCCAGCAAAGAGGTCACGCCTGTTACATCAACCTCTAGCTAGGTCAGTCCGTTTACTCACTCAGTACCGTACTCAGTTCGATGCGTAAGGTACATCACATGTTGTGCGTTTGTATACTATAAATAACAGGGAAATATACTACAACGCCCACCTTCAGCGATTCCTAACAAACATCGTACGGGCCATGAACTGCTGCCTTTTACATAATCTCCTGTGGTTGGACAATGACCATTTATGACGGATTCTTGGGATTAAGAACTGCTCTCCCCCAGTCTTCCCAATTCTTCTTCCTGCTTTTTCGAATGTGCATTTCGCAATTTCACCTTTTCCTCCACCCTTGAAACTTTCCCTCTATTCTTCTCTTCCTCCTTTCCTTTCTCTCCTCACTTTTAAATTGTTCCGTGTTTTTAAACCTCCCTTTCCTCACGCTTCATTTCCTTTGTTCGAATGTTCTTTTCGCAATTTCACTTATTGCTCCTCCTGAAGTTTTCCTTTACTCCTTCCTTCTTTCCTTTCTCCTCACTTCTAATATTGTTGCCTGTTTTTAAACCTCCCAAGAATTTCATCCTTTAAAGTAATTAGTCGCACCAGTGACCTACCAACTTATCTTCTGCTACTAGTCATGTGCTGAAGACGGGAACAGACAATTCCCGAAAGCTTCGCTAAATAAAAGTTTCGCGGGTCGAATTTCCGTAATTATATTATGCATTTCCACGCGCCCGTTAGGGCGAGTTTCATTTTCAATGCAAATCGTACGCTTTAAGTTTGTTCGAAGATTTAAAGAAGAAAGAAAGTTCTACTGCTCAAAGTGAATCTTTCGTGCAAGCTGCTGCTGGTTTGAACGTTTCAAGAAATGTTCTAAACTATTAATAGTACATAACATATAAATGACGAGTGAGGCTGCAAGTGCAGACAAAGAAGCCGCAGCTGCATAGCCTGCCTCACTGAAGAAGATTATTGAAGAGCGAGAATACTCAGTACAATAAGTTTTCAACATTGACGAGACAAGCCTTTTCTGGAAACGGATGCCAAAACGAATTTACATCGCTTAAGAAAAAGCTGGCTCGGTGAAAATGCTTCAGGAGATCTGAGGCTTAAGCCAATGGCTGTTTGTCATTCTGACACTCCAAGGGCTACGAAAGGCTACTCTAAGCCTCACTTTCCTGTATTTAGCGTTCAAATAGGAAAGGGTGGATCACCAGAAGATTGCCTCAAGAATGAGTTGCCTTATATTTTGTCCAGCTGTAAAGGAATGGTGTCAGCATACGATCATTGAAAATAGGGCTTTGCTCATCCTTAACAACGCCCTAGATCACCCACCTAACCGGAATGAACGCTGTAATGAAGTTAAAGTGGCTTTTCTGCGAGGGCAGCGTGTTTGCTCCTAGAACATAGGCGATGTTGTACCGATTCGAATGGTGCATATTTTGACTAATGAAGTTGTTTATAAGAGGAACTACGATATTTAATGGTTTCTAGCTCAAAAGTGACGATTACAGTACTGTTCTGTAAAGTGACGGTTACATTAGATTTTACCTATTCCTTTGCCATTAATGTAGAAGCTTAGGGCAGGACAAGGAAGATTCGCGAAAGCTGCGTCAGATAAAAAATTGTCGCAACAGTCTAACTTGTTCTTTCCTTATACACAATGAAGCACACGTACCCGTTACAATGAATTGTATTTTCAAAATAAAACATCGGCAAACTAGGTTTGAACAACATTATTTGTTCGATGTAGTTTCCATTGGACTGCACAACCTTCCACGAACGTTCTGCTAGCGTACGAATGCCGCTGCTGTGAAAGCTGGCTGGTTTCCGCGCAAATAAGTGCATCACTCGTTTTTGGATGTCTTTACCTTTGGAAATAGCCCTCCAAAGGTAAAGATGGCAGGTTGTCCTCCATGCTCCACTGCTCAGAAAAGACTGTATTCAGTAGTGTCCAATTAATTACGCTGTGTTGTAGCTCTTCTCACAGCCCCATTATGCTTTGAGCCCACAGGCGCTTTTTGTCACCACCTCGACATAAGACAGTACAACAGAATTATGTCACTTTTGTTTAACGCATTTTCGGCTGCTACTTTCGCTAAACTTGTGCTAATTTTGTTTGCTACTTGCAGCAGAGTTACTGACCCAACTACAGTAGCCCGTGACACTACGCTTTCTTGGTTCCAATTTGCAAAGGATCACTTTTTTGCTATGGTTGTTGCTTTTAATGTGAATATTGTCCCTTCTGTTGGATCTACTCCTTTTCTCTTTTCAAGCTGCAGAATACGCCTTTCCCCATTTGATGTATGGACGAGAAGATATTCTTCCTTTTCATCTATACAGCAAACAACAACAAGAGACCAGGTCATTACTCTTGGCAAATCCAAGCAACTGGAACTACTTTGCGCGCTTTTGAACATTTCCACCGCGGTTTATGGTCGATTTGTGCACACAGCGTGCTTTTGCAAGTTCTCATGTCGAGGTTCAGTTTTCATCAGGCAGAGCCTGCAAATCTCCACCTGGGAGCCTTCTAACTTGGTTGATCGTTAGCATCGAAGTCACCACCTCTTGAAATGGCTGTGCCAATTTTTTAACATGCGCAGTGCGCAATGGTACTTCACTGCAGTGCAGCATATAATCTTTTATTTTCAGTTGCTGTCTTTTCTTGTCTAGAAGAAGAAATATGCCTTGTCAAACACGGGCCCTTGCGGAGTCCATGACGAAATTACGACTGAATGAGCGAAACTGACTAGTATTTTTTTCCTAAACCTCAAGCAGATGTTCAGCTGACTCAGACAAATCCTGCCAACGAGGAATCACTTTTGCAGCTATCAAGAAAATTCCCGAAGAAAATTGCGCGGCAGAACTTTTGTTCTCACAGAGCTGAAGGAGTCTTTCGCGCACTAACATAATCTTTTCAGAGGTGGGTTACTTGTTTGCTGCTCTAAGGTGAACTGTCTTATAGATTCAGCTGAGGTTTTTCCTAGAACCAGAATATTTCGTGATACCGTAACACTGCTATTACTCTTGTTAAAATGTGGCTTAATTCTGTTCAATCGAATTCTTCTGTAAGTAAAGAAAATTGCTTCATAAACGAAATGGCGAGCAATGCAGTAAAGAATGCAGTAACACTGTTAGCTTGATTTTTGCGTATCACTTTGTAGGTAACCTACGCTGTCTGTAATTTATACGATACTGACAGAATTGTGTCGCGTTTTATCATCAACGGATTAGTGGGTTACGCATGGGTAAGTACTTAGAAGAAGTGAGCGTGGGCACTGAGCTTATTCCAGGAACCCAGCGCAGGGAACTCATAGCAAGTCATTGAGTGTCTTCCCTCTGCCAATCAGTGAGGAACAGGTCAGAGTGCCTGTTCATGCTCGACAAACCTTGCCTAAGCGTTCCTATGGTTCTCAGCGTTGATGGACGCGCAAGGCATTTCTGAAGAGTCTGTATTAACGAACACGTATGAAATGGGTTTGCTTGTTGATAACTGCTCGTCAACCCATCCAGCCGTCGGTATTTGCCTTTCGATTATGTATATTACATGCACTCTTGGGACCAAGCTATTTCAAAGGAAAAACTTACATGACCTCCTACAATGACGTTGATCTCCAATTCCTTAGTAGCAATACAAATTTGTCTGAGACCTCTTGTGGTAAATTTTGTGGCTCTTTCTAATTTTCGTTTTCCCTGAGGGCGGATTAAATCTCAAACTATACTGAAAATTGAAAGAAGGGCAATGCTTCGCTGTCACTGCGTACAGGTCATTACTGTTCCGCTGATTTCTGACAGCTCCCTGTGCTTGGGCAAAGATTCAATTTTCAAGGCCAGCTAGACATCTACAGAGGATTCATTGATGCTACCCGAGTTTAGAGTAGCTGTATCGTCTCTTCGGGAAGAGCGCGCTGGTCATTTCTATTCCAGAAGTTATCGATTCTTTAATTCATGCAAGACATGCCAAACATTCAGCGAGTTATAACAACGGGGCGCAAGTAGACGGTGAGATCCTTCAAAATTTATGTTATCCCTCAGTGTTGACAGTGTGGTCAGCTTCTGTCTAGGAAAATTACTACAGTGATCGTCTCTGCTTAGACCTTGGTAGGGGCCAGTACTAAATTATTAATATATTTCGAGCGACTTTTTCCGTTTGTTCTATTCTTTACTAAATAAATGAATAGGGTTTTTCCTTGAGCTCCTACAGGGGTGAGGAACGTTGAGAGTCAGTAGTGCTATGCGACGCAGGATTACTTTAGTCAGACGGTCTTTTCTGCGTGGGTTGCTTTCAACAAGCGGTATCCTACATTACGAGGCTTTCGCTTTAGCTTCTGCCGGTCAGCCTGAATTGTGATTTTCTGATTGTGTCTGAAAACTTTCTTCCGATTCTGCCTGCTGCATTTTGCCTGATAAGTGGTTTGGCGGTTTTGCGAGAAATATGTGTACATAGATGTCGAAGTTAATTTGTCAGGTTTTATCAGTTCGGATGAACGCGTATTGATCGTCTACTTAAGCCTTTGTATGTGACGTCTGTTTTGAAAACGCGTAGCTTCAAGCTGTATGTGCTAGACGAAAATACTTCCACTGGCTTCGCGTCCAGCAGCTTTGTTTATATAAATTGCGCGTCAGTGATTTCTGTTATGTGGTAGCTGAAAATTCTGGGTGAGCACACCGCGCCTGACGGCCATGTAAGAACATTTTTCACAGGAGGGTGGCCTGAAGATTGGATGACTAGCTGATTAGGCTGAGCAAGGAACTTCTACCGCATTAGTACGACGCTGAAGGATGAATCAATACTTGTGAGTCATTAATTTCAGCGAAACATAATTCCATATCTCAGCCTTTCCTATTTCACGTTTTTGTTTTCTGCAAGAGGTTGGTACTAACATGGATGTGACTTACTCACATGTATTGATCTTTGTGAATTTACTAAATGTTATTCCGCCTTAAACACTTAAATGCAGCTTTAATTTTGCTAGTAAGTCGGACAGTCAGTTCAGTGAAGACAAGAAAATACGTGCTATATTTTATGACGAAAGTGCTCTCGTAATAAATTCGAACGAATAGCTTCAGTGCATGAAAAGTACAGTCTGCGATTATCCTAGCTGAGCTCTGCTTTTTAGACTTCAGAGAAGGTCGTCAAAATGTTCCGGAGGACGTGCCGCCGCGATCTGAGCAGTACTGGATAAGCCAGGGTTAAGAATTTTGTTTTGTTTACGAAAGTAAATCATGAGGGCTTATTGGCTTATGGTTGTCCGTTCAATGGGAAGTGCATCTGAGCGGAGTTCGTTGGACACGTGACTTTTCATGCCTCTCAACGGGAAGTTCTATTTATTGTCTGGAAAATGTCGCACGAACTTACGGTGCCATGCCGAACACAGGTGTGCAAGACGGCATTTGACTACTGCTCATCAAGATGAGACTGTTCAGTGCGTTTTTTTCTGTTCATGACGATTCAACAAAAATCTTATGTTGGAGTATTGCGAACCGACGAATAACTATCTTTTTTGCTGCGGTGCAAATTGTGATTATTTCCACGTCGTGTGCACAGCACGCTTATTCTATGTCCCTTGGTTATGGAATATTTGACTGTCGATTCAACAATACGTCAAACTATTCCTACTTTCTAGCAGTTGATGTAATTGTGTTTGACTATGGTTTGTTCCATCAGCTTTTGGGTACAGACAAGTGCGTGGCAAATCACCTAGACGGAGGTTATATACGTTTTATTTGGTGTTTGGTGCAGCTGGGCACTTTGATCCTTCTGCAAATAACCTGTTTTTCAAAATTCGAAAAGCCCGCGTTACTAAGGCCAGCAGTATTCCTTCAGAGTATGTATTCACTCGGCTTGATTATACTTGCCCTTGCCACAATGCCAAAGATGCTCACAGGAATGATTGAACGTTTTCACGAAATCGCTGTGAATACGCTTATTTACTTCGCTGGCACTTTGTTCAATTGGATTTTTACTGTTATTATCTGGCACTTCTACTGGCACGTAAAGGCAAAAGCAAAGCTTCCTCAGATTCAGTACGAGGAAGCTCCTGGATAAAAACACTTTCACAGACTTTTGTCCAACAATTAAAAGTGTGCATTTTGAAAGCAGTCATGTCATTTCTCTTTACAGAGAACGTGTGCGCTTGAAACGCTTTCCACCTGTACGGCTTATTCATCATTTACGCTGATTTGTACAAGTTAGGAAACTGGGGCTCCGCCATCACTTATTGCTATAGCCTTCTCGATGGAATATAATTTGGTGCGAAAAGGCAGTTGCTTCTCCATCGTGAAACATTGGGCATCCGCTGCTTAAAACAGGATAGTGCGCATCTGCTTAATTTTGTTTCTTTCTTCTGAAATTCTTCTATTTAGTTTCCAATGTGTAATATTTACGAGCATCGAACAAAAGTTCTTGCAACAGGTTGACGCGCATTTGAAAGTAAAAGGAAGGAAAGGTGCGCCAACTTGTACTTTGTAATTTTCAGTTCCTGATTACAATAAGGGTTAAGAGAATTGAGTTACGTTCACTATTGATGCAGTAAATTAAGCACGTCTCTCGCGATTTGCTTGCTTCGTTGACCAATCTCATTATTTATTAATACCTTTTCGTATTTTACTCTCCTGTTGGGGCATTGGTCGACTAAGCTTCCCAGAAAATAGAGTTTACAGGAAAGGTCAACCTTTTCAGGTTGGAAATCCTGAATTTATATGCGAGGACACTGGAAAGTTCTCCTCTGTGAACATTAGCCGGCAAAGGATGAGAACAATGCAGTTCTGAAAAGCAAATAAGGATTTTCGATGTCATTTTATGAAGATAAGTGTTCATTGAACTACTATTACTTTATTCAAGCAGAGAGTTATCCTGCAGCCAGTTTTGGTATTCAGTTTAGTGTGCCGTTAAACGTTCTGCATAGTGTTGGTCACAATCGGTGCATAGGCTAAAAGTTAAGTGCTCCATGTGGGAAAAAAACAATCAAGGGTATACCTATGAACCAAAGGTGCGTGCCATTGCTAAGGTATACCAATGTAGACGTCTTGACCGCTTAGCTTTTCAGCTTTAACTGCTGATCGTCATATTGTTCAGCAAGTTCGTAATGTAATGCAAGCATGATGAACAAATTGTCTGGCAATTTATTAGTGGAGACAGTGTTGAAATCAAATTGGGACAAAAGAACTACATGCTCAAGTAATGGCTGCTGAACAAACTAGTCTAAAGGGCGACTTATTCTGTATTTCTTGCATACACTGCTAATGAAAAGCAAATTGCCAAGTTGGAACTTGATGTCGAGCAGCCGAAACAGCAATTGAAATCAGTTTATTTCCAAGAGCAGTAGAACTGCACAGGATCCTTGTGGAGCCCCAGTGTTAGGGGCAGGACAAGAAGCGCTAGTTTATTTAGCTTTTAAGTTTCTTTAATGTCCCAAAAATTTTCAGTTCTCTGCTAGAGTGTTTAATGCTCATGTTGGTTCTTAAACGTCTGCTTTCGCATGCACCACGATAGTACTCATCTATTCATCTTCAGTCTCGTCTAGTCGGCTCTAGCTTCGTAAATTCGTTTTAACTGTGTTGCTGCTGACGCAGCTTTTGAAGCTTACCAGTTTCTTATTCAGCTTCGTCCTTTGACCAAAAGACATATTTTCGTCATGCAATATTCATAACTGAGCATTCAGGTTCTGAGAACTGCTGTTTTTTTTTCAGACCAATTTTCATATTTTTCTGGACTGTGAACTTTTGCCACTTAGCAGAAACCACGGTTCAGTGATTCTTCAAAATGACTTTTACAGAAACGTAGTCAAACTACTGGGATTGCAAATATATTAATATTTCAATTGCTTGGCTAGGAAAAGAGAAGACACTAACTATACAGCATATCAGGACTAAACTTTTCTGAAATGGTGTTAACATCAAGCTCGAACAAAATGAGCTCGCCTTTTGGGAGCCTAAAGCAACATGAACCTATTTCGCAGAAGCATGAACACTTAATCAAGCACTTACTTATCCCCAGGTTTTCAGTGATGAAATGCTCATAGGTCACCTGTTTTCTCTACTTTGATTACTTGCGTTCCAAAGCAACTTTCTGCTTCAGATTTATTGGATTAGATCTATTCATTTTGCAACCAGTTTTCATGATAAAACTCTTACTTGGTTTTGCTAGCGTGAGCATTTTTTTACAATGCAGACTGGCTGAAGTAGCTTCGATCTGTTCAAGTTCAACTATCTCCATTGATTCTAAGGCTACTGAAAAGGCACGGAAGTGGAAAGTTCCACCTAAGTGCTCTGCTCCAAGCACAGAAAATTAACAACGGAATGCAATTGACTAATCGATTTTTTATTGTATTGCTTCGGCTAGGAAAGTTGTAGCCGTATAGCACCGCAAAAAACCAGATGCCATGCCAGCATCACCATTCGTTAAATGCACAATTGTGAATTGATAAATACATTTATCATGCTCCTACGCGAAAGCAAAAATCTCATCGCTGTCACTCTGCTGAATCCAGTTTGTGTGTGGAAAACATGGCGCCAAGATTGCGTGTTGCCTGGCAAGATGACTGCGAAAAACTTATCAAAATGCATCAAGTTAACTGTGCATATTGTCTGATGTAGGTTCGATTTGTCATATTCAACTATATCAATTTATCCTACGGCTAACAAAAAGGCACGTGACTCAAAAGTCTTTACATAAAAGAAGGCATTAAAGACACAAAAAATGATTAAACATTAAACATGGTTAGATTTCGATAATCGAGAATCGTAATCGCTTATTAGTTTTCATCCTCGACTTCGCTGAACTCGGAATTATTAATATTAATATATCAATGGCAAATGAAGTGCACCTTAATGAGAGGGAATAAGTGTTTTGTGACACCCTCAAAAGCTCTCTTGTTCGTAACTTCGTTTCTGTTCGTTAAAATGTACTTCATTTGAATTAGTATTTCCCAGAAGGTCCTGAGCCGTGAAACGACATTTTCAATGAGCGCTATTGGCAACTTGCAATAACGTCCAGCTCAGAATGGAATCTTTGTAATCACCACTTCGCTCATCTTATGCCGGAACACATCCGATGATCAATATCTTGCATCACAATTGTCGATTTGCTTACTTAGCCTTTCCATTCGAATAGGAAGTTTTCATGCGTATGAAGTACGAAATGCGCCCACTTAAGAGATTGGCGCAAATTCGCTATCTGCTTAATCTGGACTTTCAGTTCGCTTCCGTAATCAGCTTGACTGGTGCTTTCTAACGAACTAGGAAGAGCTCATTACTTATCCAGTATCTAATTTGCCTTACTTGAATTCGAATCGACTTTGCGTATGGAACTGGCACATCCTAATGCGACATGCAATCTTCCTCAAACGGTTAATTGTAGCTCAGAAACTAAAAAAGATGTTGAAGCACGTGTTATTATTCGTTAGGAAGACACCTATGTTCATATGAATGTACTGAATCGCAGTTTTGAAAGTGACTTTCCATCATCAGCAATCACTGAACAGGAACAATTTTGAAAATTGCAGTCTATAACATATGCCTTATTAAGGGTAATTAGTCCTTGCCAGTAACTGCTTTCCTTTATGACAGTCAAGATTTGTTGTTTGATTGCAGCGCCCCTTTTCGAGAATAATGAGGGCTTATAAAACCATTACAAAGAAACTGAGCTTTACTGTACGAAAAAAACACTGGGTAGCCATTACAGCCACCGTTGAATATAAGACATCTTCGTTAGACCCTCTCTGCAACCATTTGGTTATGAACGTTTTGATCCCTCTTCTAAGGCTAATGGGTGTCCTTATTATTAATAATAATGGAATTTCTGAAGGTTTAAAATAGTTCCTTGAAGCTTCGATTTTCAGGAGATGTATGAGCCTTTAACTGAAAAACAGCTACGCAGGTTTATTGATGAAACTAAACCAAGGAAAGAATACCCCTACTTTATCGCTGTGTATCATGTGATCTTGAACGAAAATTTTCCTTCATTAACATGCAATTAGCAGGCTTTGATCAGTGGTGAGTTACATGCTGAAATGCAATAGTTTCATTCTGTTACCTTTGAATGACTCAAATGTGCCAACAGCGCTTTCAGTTTTACTGCTGGAAGCCAATATCCAGCCGGTTGTTGACTGCTGCATAACTGCGGGCATTTCCACCTGAATTATGCTGATTCAAAAGAGTAAAAGCGTGTTGGCTGTTTTCGTAGTAAGAGTCTAGCTTCTTGTTCTCATAGTGGATAAAGCTAATTTTCTTGCTATTCACAATGCATGTCAACATTAAGTTTGCTTCACTAGCTCACCACTTTACGATGTAAGTTATTGTAAAGGATAGAGAACCGCTTTCTGACAGAGTGAGGCCGGTTACGGAAACTGTAGGAACTTTCTCAGCGAAGTATTTTCATTTTCAGCTTGCAGCTGTCAGAAGGAATGGACCTTCTATGCTCACTACAAAAACAATCACCCTTTCGCAGGTAGTTCAATAATGGGTAATGCGCGAAACAAGTCGCCCTGAATAATAGAGCCAGCACGCTTTGCTGGCAACTTAAAAGATCAGCAGCTGGAATATATCTATCACTGAAAACTCGTAGTGACCTTCGTTATGCAACTTAATGAAGTTGCATTAAGAGAAGCCAGGATGAAATGTTCAAAAATATGATTCCTATATGACAATTTCCATTTCTGAACGAATGGTGTAATTTGGAAAAATGACGATGATGCATTCGCAAATAAGACAGCGTTGATAAGTAGTTCCACGGTGGCTTCGCAGATTATTCAAGAAATTTGCTATAAACAGAGTTTGGTAATTTTCAATTTAAGAACAGTTCAATAGGAGCCTGTTGATTCTTAAGCAGCAGTCGCTAGCAATGTTGCACCATGTTCTTTATTATCCTTAAGCAACATTAGGCGATAATCTTTCCAATAATTAAAGTAATCTTTTGCCCAGCAGTGCCTGCTGTTGTTCTTGTTGCCCTCGTAGCTGTTGCTATCAACAGGAGAAAGCAGTATGTCAAACTGGGTGGACCAAATCACCACTGCCTGAATTAATTAAGAATTTCTTGCTTCATTAATACGAAAACTAGTTGCTAGCGGCTTTGGAGTTTGCTTCTGATCATTTAACGAGAGCATAACTGTGACGAAACATCGATTTCTGCCCATCATCTCTTCTGACAGTCATTACGCTCACTTAAAATTACCGACTCTACATTTATTAATATGTTTTCCATTTCTTTGGACGCTAATGCTGTTACTGAACAGAAAACCAAGGAAATTGCTTTTGAACTGGCTGAACATTACATCTCTTGTAAGGGATTAATGTATTAGTAATTCATGAGCTTGAAACGGTTTGGGACCGTTTGCCTTCAGATGTAAATAGGCACAATGACTGCGCCTGACATATCGAGAAATAGCTGAAAGAAAAAAGTGAAAATTACTGCAGCATATTTAATATTGCGCTCATGAAACTACCCGTTTAATTATCAGCCTGACTAGGAAACGTAAAAGATAACCTCAACAGATAGGATGCTCAACAGAGAACCTTCGTGGATCTTAAGAAGTGATCCTATACCTTTGCAGAAGGTGGGCAGCGTCTGGTGTCGAATATCCCACACGTTGTAGGTTTACCGAAGGCAGCTGAACAGGGCAAGCAGAGAAAGACAATCGTTATGAACGTTTCCCAGTGATTGAATGCCACTGATTAAGTTTAGGGCAGTTTGCTTGATCTGACGAAAGAACTATGCGAGCAATGCAGCAACTCTGGAGTCAGACAAACGTGTAATGCCGGCTTGGAATGGAATATCTTCTATTCTGCACAACGTTGAGATTACATTTGTCCAAATAGGGCAAAGCACCCGTTCGATACAAAAGTTTAATTCAATAGGAAAGAAACGGAGCTTTCAGAACGACCTGATTCCGTCTTCAGCATTCTAGTACTGTTCTAAGCGGCCTGATGATCGTTAGGTACTAGCGGCGCAGGCAAGACGCTGGCAGGATCCCAAACAAACTCGTCTACACCGTCTTTCTGGTCGCTCTCAGGTGCATCAGATGGATTAGCAATAAAGGAGCAGCAGCGAGTCAAAAATGTCACTGCTGAGTGGATTTGTGCCAAATCATCAAGCCGTGCCCCTCGGCTGTGTTAGTTTCATGCGTCAAACGCAGTAGCTTGCATATCATTGCTGCGGCTGCGAATTTGCCTGTTTACACAAGGATAGAGATAAGAAGCGGGGGCACACGCACTGGGGGGACGACGAACGGACATTCCAGCAGTTTCGATCGTGTTGCTCTCGAGTAAACTCCTTTTCTCTTACGAGCGATTTTGCACAGGATTTATGCCGAAATCCCGAATGACAAAATCCTGAATGGTCATAATTCTGAACAAACGAATTCCTGAACGATCAATATCCCGAAAATGATATTACTTAATTAAGAGACAGAGAGGCAAGATAGGCAAGATAGCTGTAGTTTTTCTTTATGATCGAACAGAACTATATGGATAAAGGCAGTTTTTATAACCACGGTGATCCGTATGGCGAAAGGAGCTTGAGAAATGGATGACTTGTAATTTTTACCGTTCAGGATTTCGACCTTCGCGATTTTGTTCTTTCGCTCTTTCGACCTCCGGGATTTTGACTGTCTCCACTGCTGACCATATTTCGCTCACCTCCCCCTCGTCTCTATTGGTGCTCCCGCTATGGCGAATGTACGAAGCCTTTTTGATCTTCCTGAGGCTGAAGTTGGGTTCCTTACAAAGACTTTTAAAGTCGAGGCTTTCGTCCGGGAGGAACAATTCGCCACAAGTTTCTCTGTCGTTAATGCCGTCGTCATCTCTTCCGCGACTGTAATGGGGTCCTTCTTAGGACCTCTACCTCTGCCTACCTCCATCTCTTCTCACTGCAGCTTCACAGCATTTCTATATGCTATCAGGTTTTCCAGAGGTTGTTTGAACCTGTATGGCACTGTGTGGCCCGTTTCCTTGAAATAGGTAGCCTTACAGCAGCATGCGATGATGTAGACTGCCCGTGCTTTTGGATCCGATGGGGTCTTGATTTTGGGTTAGGGTCAAAATCCCGAAAGTCGAAATCCCGATAGGTTAAAATCCCGACAGTCGAAATCCTGAAAGGTCAGAATCCCGCAGGGGTCAAAATGCCGAAGGGTCGAAATCCCGAATAGGCCGAAAATGCAAAGCATGGCCTTGTTTAGGTTGTGCATTGGC
>KN538383.1:1578284-1620940 GCA_000797535.1 Trichuris suis | reverse complement strand
GATTTCGACTTTCGGGATTTTGACCGCCACCGCTTGATTTTATTCGACCGCAGAATCGAACGTAAACTTAACTGACTTTTGAACACCACCTTAAGACCGCGGTCTCTCGCAATTCTGCAGATTGCCTCTCAGCACCAGGATATAATGGCAGGAATAGCTTGAGGCAGGGTTCTTCCACGCTATTCGTTCCTGACTCCCGTCCGTTTAGCTTTCCACTCCTTTTGTGCATGGTCATTTCATTCAGTATCTTCAGGAATTCGTTCTGCATCAGGAGCCATACGGGTATGGCGTAGTTCTTCTTGTGCTAAGGTGTTTCCTGTTTCCCCAATGTATGAAGCCGAACAATCACATTTGATTTCGTAAACTACCCCAGGGCATTGGTCCAAGGATACTTTTTCTTTGTCGTTACGGAGAATGGCACGGAGGTTCAGGTTTCCTTTGAGCCAGACGCTGAACCCTTGCTTGTTTCAAAGGAAATCCGAACCCGTATTTGCTAACGGATTGCCAAGCATAAGCTCATAAAGGGGTCGTGG
Source organism: Trichuris suis (assembly GCA_000797535.1). Taxonomy (NCBI): domain Eukaryota; kingdom Metazoa; phylum Nematoda; class Enoplea; order Trichinellida; family Trichuridae; genus Trichuris; species Trichuris suis. Next base: position 1,620,407 of record KN538383.1, on the reverse strand, counting down.
CGTGAGATAGGTTCAGAGAAGTCTTAATCGTTGTTGGGGCTTTAGTTCAGCTCTCAGCACGCGGTCGATGAGAGCAGTGATTTGTGAGGTTTGGTTCCTACGCTTCCTGAAACGGTTAAACTGAACGCACGAAAACGTTAATACGTCAGAGACTCGGTAGGTTGAAAAGTAGACAACAACGTACGGGGGGCAGCTGGGTTCGAGAAAGCTCTCATGCTTCAGTCAGCATTATCTGCTTGCTTTGTGGGTATCAGACAAAGACGCGGAAAGCGACATTTTGTGGCATTGACATATAAGCCACGAGGGGTAAGGAAGGTAGAACAACGGAACAATTGACTTTGTAATGGAGGCTTGCTATCGCTCAGCAACAGTATATCATCAACAAAGGTAAGTGAGCTTATGCAGGTTTCTTTGTTAATATGAAAGCCGGCATTATTCTAGTCCAGGAAGTCGACAAGGTCATCAATGACCAGTGCGAAATGCAAAGCCGAAAGTGGATCACCTTGCTTTACACCTTGAAGCAAGGGAATAGGATCACAATTTTCCTGCCGCACTTGAATCTGTGTCATCGAACCTTTGAGCAGGTTTGCATATGAGCGCAATTCTTTTGGGAACCACGTTTTGTCTTTGCAGTGCACGAGAAATTGAGTAGTGGGAAACTGAATTGAACGCTTTAGTAATGTCGAGTAAAGCAATGCATATCTCTTTGCCAGATAATCTTGATAACGCTATTACAGATTTCAAGATGAAAACGTATTCTCACCACAGCCATCATGTTTCGGTGAGAAACCATCTTGACAGCAGTTCAAGACGACACAGCTCCGTAACCGGGCACTTATAATTTTTTGAGAAGAGTCTATATAAGGCAGAGGCGACGCTAATGGGCCAGAACTCATCGGGTCGCTTTGCGACAGTGCTTAAAAATCACAAATACATCAGGGAAGAGTAGCCATAAGTTTAGCAGCACCGCAAGCGACGAAACGCCAATTGTTTAATAGCACGCACCAGGATGCGATCAGGTCCAGAAGCAGACTTGCTAAGAATCTTTCAGAGAACAAGTTCAATTTCCTGCATGGCTATAGCGTCTATAATTCTTTTTGATGCACTAGCAGCAAACTCAACAACTTATTGTTCACCCTGGCGATCATGTGACTGACTGAGCTGCAGCTCGCTGCGGAAGGGCAGTATCGTAAGACCGTACTGCAAGCTGAGAGCGTTAGGAAAGATCAAAATAGACACTTCAGAGCGAATGTGTGGCGACATCGAACCCGTAGTAAGTCAGGAACCCTCTGCATTATTCTTATTACATGTCTGACTAGCTGGTATCTTGTAACGCTAGGGAAGACATGACGAGCCAGCAAAACGCTAAAAGAACATAAGAGATTTCTATTAGATAAAGCCTATGCGAACATATCAATGAAGTTATTCTTTAGCCATATAAGCTATCAATTACGTCTAGATAGCGCATAATTTCTCAACTTTTCTCGCGCTAGCAGCCCATAGACGTCACACAGAGCCGTATGACTGCCATAATTTGGTCATAAGCTTTCCAGTGTTTGTTCCACAGGGACGGTAGGAGAGCCTGAACCGCTGACTCACTCACGAGTATCCTCTACTTCAGGGCCTATTGGCCTTTTGGCGTTGGCTGGACTGATCATGGTCAAACGTCTACCTCCCAGAGCAGCCCTCTGCCTTCTAGCGACTCCTTGACAATCACTGATGTAGAGAAATCGCTACACGTTTAATGACATTTTGTATGCGCAATTACACAGTAGGGTATTATTCACGATTTTTGGAAGCCAAGCCGCGAATTTTAATATTGTGTCAGAATAGATCAGAGTGCAATACAGCTCCATTCACGTTGCTAAAGGACTATTCAAGAGCAATTACTCGCACACTGAGCATATTTTCACTATGATACTTAGCACAGCAAGTTTACGCAGAATTGAGACAAACCATGGAGAATTTACGGGGTGTGTCCTTCCTGTTTAATAACGCTTCGACGAACAAAAATGTTAACCTTGCGCTAAAGCTAACGAAGTGACTTCTCTTCAAAAGTAGAAGGAAAGTCTATTTGTGTTGGTGCCAATTGCGCGCGATCTTAAACAAGCCGAGAAACAAGTTTTTTGGCCAACACACGCTGAATACAAAAGGAGACTCTATAACTGGCTGAAAGCGCTATCGGTGGCTGCCGTTACGGCAGAGGCTGGTGGGCATTCGGAAACGCACCTTCGCATTACCCTCTTAGGGAATAGCTGTAGTCTAACAAGAGGGGCATTCTGGCAGTAGTAGGAGCGAACGACTGCAAAGTCCAAATATACCTGGAAAATCTTGCCGGGAAGCAAAATTGAAGGCAACATAATTCGATGGCCCCAGCAAACTGATATCCAAAAGGAAGAATGAAAAATTATTCTGAACTACCGCTTCGCTATTAGGCGTTTTGACCATTGATTTCATACACCTCATTCTCCGTACAGTTTATGGCTGAAAGCGACGTAATCGAAGGAGTTGTGTGGCGCATCCGGTCCAAGATATGGAGGCATTCGCTTCACGCAATATTCAGCTTGATCAACAGGTAGCTCTTGACGTAACTCTTCAGCAGTGATAAATGGCTAAAAGCAAAAGAATTGCCAAATGCACCGACCAGTTTCGTAAATCACGTCAGGCTACCTTGCCATTAGCCAGCACCCGAAATGATTCAATTATCTGCTCTGCACTGTCCATATCCAGTGTCTCCCGGGTCATAAAATCAAGAAACGCGTCAAACTGAACACGACCAGAGCGATTTGGATCCACAATACTCAGAATGCGTTGAAATTCCATGTCACCCTTCATAAAGAGAAATGGTATATGCATTTAGATCATCTTGGAAACCTACCTCTCTGCCAGGTGGTATATTGTAACCTAAAGAAACAAGACAAGACTTGAAATCCTCTGATAGGATTCCTTGGCGACTCCGGTCGAAGTGATTGTAAGAATTGCGGAACTCGTTCAACTGTTCCTCCCGTATGCCCTTAGCGTCTCGCGTAAGGATCTGCAAAGTTGCACAACTCCATCTAGGTGTCATAAGAAAATGATGCAACCTGGTTCTCAATTTCATTAATCGTCTTGTTAATATTTGTCAGTAACGTTTCCCAGCCAACAAAGATAGTTTCCATAGTATAATTCGTGAATGGATTTTCACAAATGTAATTCTCCTGTAATTGCTGGTTGATACGTTCCAGTTCATCCACATTCGTTTTGTACGACTGGACGGTTCTATAAAGATCGACTAGGCGCTGCAAGGCTTGTTCCAATGAACCCCTGCCACCGAGAGCAATTGATGCCACGTTAGCCAACTGCTGTTCCAAGAAAGGACCAATTGTATTTGCTTTTTCTGCGAACAAGCGCCTCAGACGATCATTCGCTGCAACGAGTTCAATTTGCAATTGTGTACTAAGAATGGAGCCTGCTACATTGCTGGCGATTCAATTCTTGCTGCAGCTGATCCTCTCTCACAGGAACCAGCTGCTGCATGTGCTGCCATTTTCGATGCACCTCAGCTGCATTAGTTGCTGCGTATGGATTAATAGTGACCTCCTCACCCAAACCATTGGACTGAACCAGATGACGTATCTCTTGTTCTAAAGAGGTTATATGTCTGAACTCCTGTTCTGCTTCTCCCAATGTTCCCTTGAACTGTTCATGTGCTTCGATAAGGTTCTAAAGACTCATAGCTTCACAGTAAATGCTACGCGTTATGCTGATTCAAACCTTAATTTCGTCCATTGAATGCACGATGAACATATCCTGTAAATCTTCAGCTGCTCCATCTAGCCAGTTGCTGAATGGCTGCACAGGCAAGGTCGTTATCAAATGAAAAATAATGAAATAGTTATGCAATTTTAGCATACCGCTGCTCTTTTGGCCAATTCTAGATGGAGTTGGTCGATGCGCTCCATTAGGGATTCGGCATCCTTCAAGTTTTGGCCACGTCTATTAGACAACAGTCCAATACGGTCCCACTGATCACAGATCCTTTGACATCGGTCGTTAACAGACGCCAAATCATGGTAACGCAACGCACTGAAACAACAGGCAAATTTTCCAAGTGCTCATATGCTGCTTTAGAAAAGTATTATTATTACGCCAGCTCCCGTGCGATAGCAACTATCTGCTCAACTCTGTCCTGATTCGCCGACATGTCTGATTCGAATGCCTCATGCCTTTTTCTCAGAGCCTTCAGTTCGTACAGGTAACTTCTTTTATAGTCGTCTGATGATAGCATATCTTCTTTGTTCTTTGTCCATTCATCATGGATAGCGCATTTGCGCCGGAATTTCTCAGCCAGATGCTCAAGACGTTCAAGTCTAAATAGGCTATTCACTCCTGAGACTTATTGTGACATTGGAAATGACCTAATCATTTCTGACAGCAGCCATTCTTCAAAACCCTTTTCAGCGTTCAGCAGGTTATTCCATGCGCCATTAATATCCTGTGAGCTTCCGCTAAGTATAACCGTAATTCATTATATACGGAGATGTACCAACCTGAATCATTTTGCCCTCAGAAGGTAAATAGGCCGGTCGGTTTGACAAGCGTAGCTTTGTTTGTAAAGTGTTGAAGCTAGTTTCCAGGCGCCCCTTTTGCTCAATTCGTAAAGGTTTCTCTCTTCTGCGATATTCTCGGTATTCGCCAAGCATATTTTGCACAGCCTTCAATGTTCCATTTGTAGAGCGGTTTTTAAACCAAGCCAGCCAACGTCTGATCCATTCCAAAAGCTAAGAAGCGTATTTATTTTCAAAACTATCGAAAACTTAGAAGTGGGGAAACTTGACTAACATCTGACGCGAGATGCTCGTACTCTTCCATTAGACGTTCGTTTTCTTGGTTTACCTTCAGCACCTTGCATATACGATTAGCTGCTGTTTCTGCCTAAATTTAGCAAACTTTTAGATAAGCATTAAAATGGAAACGCCTCATTCAGCAGCTCAGGCATGCAAGGTCAGTAAACATTCCTGTCTACCTTCTTCATTGCACTGAAAACATGGTAGTAGCTGGAGACGTAAGTAATTATCGCTTTTTCACACGGGTCAGGCACGTGAGCCACATCTGTTAAAAATATTAATGCTTTAGTAATAGGCAGCTTTACAAGAGCAATTTGTTCACGAAGCAGCTATTAACCATTCGCAGTCGCTATTGCTGATATTACTACAGCATCGGTGCAGTAAGCTAAGCATGCAGATTTTCTAAGCTACAGCAGACATCGAATTCCTGAGCATGCATTCCGTTTGAATAAAAAATTGCACCTGCTGTGCCCCTCGAAAAGCGTGATAGAAACAGGAAACGTAAGTCATAACCGCCTTATCATCTGGTTTATCCACGTAGACCATGTCTGAAAATAAAATGCGCTATCTTGAGAAGCCGCATGCTATTGCAGGTGTAATCGTATTCCGTCCTCCACCTTTTGTTTTTTCATACCTTCTGCATCTAACATTCTTGGTATGTCAAGGTACTTCTCAGCGACACTGAACGCCAGATTTAGGTTGTGCAGCGGGTCATCCTACAAAGGCAACAGTCCTAACAAGTCAGTTTGGCACACACGGATCACCTTGGAAAGTTTGTCGTAATCCAGTAATTCTGGTCGATGACGATGAATTAATGCACAGAAGGCGAGACCATCCTTCCAACTGAATAAGTAAACTCGTGATTAGGAAAGACAGTATTAGGTAATGTGACTGAAAAATCCATTTCTTCTGCAATGGTTTATTCTCGTTAAGAAAAACTGTATTTGAAACCGTCGAACACGCGCCTGTCCGACGGATGGTTAGGCAGTGATCAATGCGTTTTCAAACTCTGCGTGGCCAATAACAAGTTATTTTGCTACCGCCTGCTCCTTCACCTTTCGTTTGTTAAGGAACTGGAGCGTTAGTTTAAGAATTGAATTATAAAACAACTTTGCTTTAGCTAAAATTATAAAGCGTAGCGATACCTCGTGTGGAAATTTTGCACATTCACATTTCTGTAGGGTGCAGTCTTGCGTTGACACCACAGCAGCAGGCCTTCCTTGGCGGAAAGCTCTAAAAACAAAGAGGGAATACCAGCAGTAATAGTATAAAACTTCTTAGGCATTCCCACCTTCAATGGTAATGTCTTGAATGGCGAAGCGAAGAATTATTGACCATATAAGACCAAGAGTCATTTTTACATTTCCATCGACAATTTCTGCACATGTCAAAATGAAAACAAAACTTTGATATGGCATTATAGTACCTTCAGCTCCTATGGAGACAAGCTTGACGCCTTTGCTCTCGATGAATGCCAACGCTTTGTTCACGTTGGCAATCTTGTGGAAGCGCATCTTTCCTCGGTCAGGACGCGGCAATTCTTCTCCAGAGATTACTTCGAGAAGCAGCATTAGTTTCAAACCATTGCGGAAGTCATCTTCGATGTTCTCAATAGACGTATCCGCCTTGCGAAGATGCGAGTTGCACCACGCAGTGAACGTCTGCAAATTTAGAAAGCTGGTCCAATATTTGTTAGTTGTCGTTAATGTTGTTTATACAGAACTGTTTAGTGAAAATAACTGCCAATTTCCATTGATCAGCGCGACGTTCGATCGCCAGGCACTTGAATGAATGGCAAAGATAAACCGTAATGAAAGCTGAATATCTTTTTGACATTATTTCGAGTCCATTAAAATATTGTTCACGAACAACAATCTTTTCTGGTCAGTTCATAATACAAGGACAAACTAGCAATCCTTGGGCGAAGGTTAATAGCTTTGTTCAGCACGGCTCTGTTCGGCATATCACTGCTAATCAGAAGCCTTATGGGGTATATCGTTGAAATTAGAAGGGAATGGACGAAACAAGAAGAGAAAGGAAATCTTGAAAAAAGAATGCTCAGAATTAATTGGATAGCAATCTTAAGAAAATCAATTAAGCAGGTTGAAGAAGTGAAGTCTAGCAAACGTCAGAATAATTAAGGGTAGTTATTCTTTTGCTGGGATGGGTTTTTATATAAAATTAAAGCAGGGACAATGGTACAGCAGTAAGCGATACCAGGGCAAACATTATTAATTTCAAGAAAATGCTGCATCGTACGGACTTCACCTGACATCCAACAATGACCATAACTAACGAAAACCTTCAAACTGACCATTTTAATTCATTTTATTTTTCATATCATATTAAGTTATTTCTACCTTGTTTCTTTGTGCCTTGATTTTATATCAAAAACTCATCTCAGCAAAAAATCCCTTTAATTATTTTGACTCTTATTTAAGCGTTACTTCTTCTTCAACCTGTCTGATTGATTTTCTTAAGATTGCTATCCAATTAATTCTGACCCATTCTTTTTTCAAAATTTCCTTTCTTTTCTTCTTTCGTCCTCTCCCTTTTTATTTCTTATGTCAACACAACACTCCGTAAGCTTAGCTTAATTTTAACTCTCTCAACGATCCCCTTCCTTTAAAGCATTTCGCCTCACGAAATTAGGACCGCCAAAAAATTTTTTGTCATTCTACAAAGCCCTGAAGACGGGCCACAGGTTGTCCTGGAAGCTCCGCTGTACATATGCATATAAAAGATGTTTCCTGATGACCTGCACATGTTTCGTGTTGAAGACATGACAACTCAGTCATGAAAGTAGCGTCGTTTCAACTTAACGGTAGTAATACTAATAACAAGCAGCTTATGGACAAAAACCTTTGACTCGCATTAATACATCTGACCAGGAATTGCAATGTTCAAAAAATCAATACAGAACAAGCCCCTTTTCGTATCGCTATCTTCTCACAAACCCAAGATTCGACCAAAAACTATCTGCTGCTAGAACGAAAAGCCTGTGTTTTCGTGAACTTCATAGAATCAAACCGCGGTTGAAAAACAACTGGTAACTAAGCCAAACACGAAGAGCTACCACACGTAACGACTCTAAATGGGCGCTCCGTCAGATAGACTCATCATGGCTCTTTACTTTGTCTGAAGGAAGCCATGCCTGCACATAGATAGCATCAACCATGTTGGCAACGTGACTACCTACACACGAATCTCAGCCATGAAAGGAGTGATCAAACTAGCAACTACCTAATTCGCGACGCAGTTTCACCAGCCTGACGACTGAAGTTACGCGAACAATAGAAAGAAAGAGGAGCTGAGAATAGAACAAAAAACGGAAAGTATTGTCAGCCATGGTGTGCAAGCTTACCTTCTTCTGCTGCTTTTCCCAAGCGGGATCCAGGAGTCCCTCTCGATCCCATTCCTCTTCCTGTTGCATGTAGTCATAATTCGACTCCCCGTAGTAGACCATCACCTCGGTTGGGAGACAATGGTCGGCCTAGTGACTCGACTGTTTGACGAAGTTAAGGTAATCAAAAATCTGGGCCGACCCGTTCGAAGAAACACGTTGTTTGGTGCGCCTGCAAACTTGCGACGAAGCGGAAGAGTCCAACAAGCGCGGCAGCAGCTTCCTCAACCGACAGCTGCTTAAATATGCATGCATAAGAAGCAGCTGCAGCAACTGCGTTTTAAGAACTAAGCGTAACGCGAAAACAGCGCGTCAGGAGAGCAACCAGTCTCTTTGAGCTGCTCGTCTCCTGCCTGCTCTGTACTGCGGCTTGCTTCCGGAGCATCGCTGGCATCTTTGACCGGTTGGCTGCATGTGCTCGTTCCTGAATGATTCTATTCCCTTACATAGCTGGTTCCAGGATGTGGCAATTCTTTCACAATTACAGTTCAACAGTTTCTGTCTTTTTGCACTTTCCGGAAGGGACAGGGCTCCTTCAATTTTAATTTTGAACCCTTTCTTGCCAAAGTCGCACGTTTCCCTTTGCCCCCAAATTTTTGGAACTTAGATATGCCATTTGTATCAATATGTGAATAATAACAAACTCTTCAGCTTCCAACTGCTGGAATATGATGTAGACGCATAGTTCGTTGCTTGAAACAAGCAGAGTGGTTTTTGCGACGGCTTCCTGGCGACAGCACATCTTGTTTTATTATTTGCTAAGTGTTGTTCCAGTTTCCACAGCTTGCTTACTACCGGCCAAGCTGACACGAAGTAGTGCCATTAGCTCTGCGCCTTCTGATCTGTACGGCTTTGGAAGTGACCAAAGGGCACCCATATATTAACGGTAGACTGCGTAAGATCACAGCTGTAGCTTGTGCTAGTATTTGTGGTGCTTTGGCCTTGCTCGATTTACTATCCAAAGATTCTGAAATTTTGCACTCAAGGTTCCGCATGATGTGAGCGGTCGGCATAAGGTTATTTATCGGACAAGTTACTACGTAGAGGCATTTCTCTTGAGGCAGCACTCGCTTTTATGAAACCGAATTCCCTTTATTTCCACTTATCACGACTGTTCGAAGAAATAGAATGAATTGCCTAATTACCATTTTCTTGCTCGTTTGTACTCACGGATCTATGAGCACATGGCTTTTTCAAAAACGCAGTAAATAGTAATTCTTTGCTAGCACCTATTCAAATGAATATTTTCCAATAGTGCGAATTTTAATAGAGATTTTCATACCGAAGACAAAATTGGTTACGCTAGACCCATATTTCCTTGCAAAGAAGTTCAGAGCTTTCGAGACACGTCTGATCCAGTCTTCAGCGTCTTAATAATTATTGAGACGATGGAGATGGGTCCAGAAGTGTCACGAAGCCCGCATATCCATTAAGAAGCATCCTATATTTCATCAAAAAGGAACTTTTTGTTAGCTAAATATGTATCTAGGTTAGCCTTCAACGGCTGGTTCTGCAGGATGGGAAGTTAGATGAGAGTCAATATTTAACAATGCTTAAATGCACTTTCATTCTGTCTGACCTTGTTCGGCAGCCTACTTCTCCAGTTTGCCTTTAGCAGCACTATATCTCCGTAGTTGCTGTTCAGCCATTTAACTAAACAGGGTCACCCTAACGCATATTGCTTAGTATTCAAAGTTTAATAACAACAGGCGGCAGCAATGAATCCTGTTTTGTCAAGATTGTGTTTGGTAAGTTAGGGAATCATCAAGCTAATCATCATGCTGTGAGGACAACGCAGGGCAACACATTCCTTCCGTCAGTTCCTTTCTGCTTTACGCAAAAGTGAGCACTTCCTTCGAAAGAAGTGACCGTACAACAGTTAGCAGTCCACAGTCCGTTTGGGAGCAGTCGTACATGCTCTTTGATAAGTCATTGTGAAACCTTTCAATTAAATAGTATTTCATTGTTTATTTGTGCGGAGAAAACCACGTTTATTAAGGTCAAAGATTACACGGAACTTTCGAAGTAAGAATAGGTCCCGTCTTCAGCGTGTCGCGTTATCACACGTTGAAGAGGAGACGTGTTCTTGTACCGAGAGCACCGCGTATTTTTAACTTTAATGAAAACAGCTATCTCCGTAAAAATAATAATGAAATTAGAAAAAGCCAATAAGAACGTTACATTTTCAACACGAATAATATTCTTTGTAGCGAAAATGGTAGCTATAACAAAAGTTGACTCTATTTCTCTTGCATCTCACGCGCTCGTAACACATGTCATTAATTCTGCTGTGCATTCCCACTGAAACAAATTTTTATCGACTACAGTCAGGACCTCCGTATCCTCAGTTTTTGGTTCCAGAGAAGCCGTGGGTAGCTAAAATCGCAGACAGTTGCGAACGTCAACGTATACAGTGCCTACACCTGTTACTTCATGCTTATGGAAAACTTAATTGCTAAATAAGGGAATGCTTGAGACTGGTGTTTAGCTAATGTTAGTAATAATGGAAGGCCTTGTGTTCAAATAGTGAAACAAAGCATTTGTAATAACCTTTTGCAATGAAAGTCATGGAATTATGAGCCTATATTATTAATATTATGAGCTCTAAAGATATGTAACTTCGTAATGAGTCAGCATAAGCTCGTGGTAAACAAAGCTTAACTTGTAGGAGTCGTCATTAGTGGTATGAAGACCCAGCGCTTCATGGCAAGGGTTTTCAGAGGGGCATGATAATGAACGTCTCATGTTACACAACTAACAACAATGACAGCTGCTGAATGCACTGAATTGTTGGCAAAATCAAATTACTGGGATCGGGCTTGATGCTACTATTAACAAGAACAGGAGTAGCTTGAAGACAAAATAGCCCTGCAAGGAAAGCTGACCTTTGTTAATGATTAACGGATATATAGCTTCAACACAGTAAGCGGGACAAAAGAGTAGTTCATGTCCTTCTCAGGGAGACTGCATGATATCACCATCTTACACAGAAGAGGCCATTCTTCATATCATATGACTGTGACTTCAGATTTTTTCGTCCGTATTTCCAAGTCCTCTCTCAACCGTGAATAGTGAAACCCGCGTGAATACTGAGCACGTTAACGGCTTTTAAAGTGTAATTTTCACAGCTCTCAACCGCGGAAACGAAAGTTCTGCTGCATATGGCGAAAGTCGTACAGCAAGTGAAGTCGTCTCCATTGCTGAAGGAAACATAAAAGTGGGTGCAAGGTATGGAAAGCACTGCTTCTGCAACTTTACCGTCTTTCAGTGCAACTAGTACTGTCCCTCTAGATAGACATGTTATGAGTAAGTCATATTCCGAGTTGCAGTGTAGGTCAGCAAACTGCTCCCTATACTCCACATCGTGGCTCATAGAACTGCAGTTTCGATATGACTTTTTTCAACTGCTTGAAGAAAACTGCCTCGCTCGATATAGTACTTTGTTTCTAAATTGACAAGCGCTGAGATACATTCTGGTTACCAAAAGGAGCTTTCCTTAATTGTTCGTTGATCCCTCCTCAGTTCTTCGACCGTGGTCCCATCTGGATGAAATCTGTACATTTTGCATTCCCTCAATAGTTCAGTAGGGTAAACACTTTCTTTGAACTAGTCAGCTTCAGCATGTACCATTTTTACGATATACTACGCGATGCAACTGCGCTTTGTTCCGTAGGCAAACGGCAGCCGATATTCAGACTGGGTTTACCGTTTTGTCCTTCCAGAGGACAAATCTCAAGTTAACATGACTTTTAAAACGATTCGAAAGTCATTGGTTAACCTAACTGCTTGATCTTTTTCCTAAAATATCGTTGGTATTAATATGTGGGAGCGAGGATTTGTACTGCTCGACATTTAAATGGCTAGCTTTTATAAGCAAAAAAGCGTTACGTGATTCAGCCTGCTTCTAAAAGGTCTCAACAAAGGTTTTATCTGCCTCTGTGCATAGACGAGATAAGTTTGACCGTAACTGTGACGTCATATAAACTTTTTTCCGTATCAGCAGTGTTTTCTCAACAGAAGCAAGTTGTGAACCTCAGCAGTGACATTTATCCTTCACTTAGTTAGTGACCTCATGGCCTGTACAGTTTTTGTAGAACATTATTCCATAATAAACCGTAGTAGTATCCATGGCAAATAGTGTAGCGTCACAACTATTCCAGCGAATATTGGGTTAGAAACATGATTCTTGTTGTTGTTATTATTATTCATGATGACTCTGTATGGCTATACCCCTGTTCATGCTTGCGGAACAGGGATACAGCCACACAAGCTCATCTTCATGATTATTTTCGGGAACTAAGAAACGTATTACGCCTTTGACAGGGAAATAATTTTATATGAGAGAGTGAAACACATTTTTAGCAGATTCCGTCAGCAAGTAGATGCACGTCAATTGAATAAAAACGCTGACCCGACTGTTGATAATCTTCTCACGCTGCACTTGACCAAAATTCCAGGAAACGAAGTCTTGTACTTGCCTCTTTTTCTCTAGTGTTCATGGAAGCTTTTCTCCTTAACAGCTTCAGTGATAGCGAAAGTAACAAAGTCTACAATTTTTAAGCTGTCTTATTACTACGGATAATCTTAGCGTCAGAAGAAAATGACAGGACGAAACAATTTTTACGTAAGAAGTGCAACACCCTTCTTGCAGAGATTCCGTTAGTAAATACAATTTAATCGAATAAAGAACTCTTATCCGTTGATTACGGCAGGCTCTTCATGACCGAAATTCTAGTAATTCAAGTCAGCTGTTTTTATCTTTTTCTTTAATGTTCTTGGAAGCTTTTCCCTTCTATAATACCAGTGACAGTTAATCCCAGACTATACAATTTTAGAATCTCTGTATTATTACGGATCCGTCGCGCTGGAAAAGATTTTACAGTATTGTACACTTTGCATTTTATATCAGCTATGAATAGATTTTTATTGTATTGAATACGTAGCTCTTCTTAACGGGGCCGTATATTCTCGTGTTGCAAACAAACGTCTATGCATCAGCTATGAATATTAATAAAATGGAATTGAGAGCCACTGTTTGTCTTGCGAGAAGATACTGTTTTGAATTGGCTTCTATCTTTCCTGCACTGTCCAAGCCCTGTCTTAGTGAAAGAGCTTGATGCTGTCGTGCGAATAGAATTAATATTATCAGTACAATGCACAGCAGTTCTTCTGTTAGATTTAGCCTGAGCGTTGCTTGGATAGACGCGAAAAGGCCCTTAGGAACATTAAGGTGTCATTGTTGAAGGCTGCAGTCATCTGTTTCATTTCAGTGAAAGAAGTGCATAATTGTTTAGACAGTAATTTCGACTTTCACCTAATGGCTCGCTAAGTGCTTTCAGGAATGCCCAAAGCCTATCTGCTTTTGCTCATAGTGTTTGATGAAAGCTTTATTGGTGAATTTCGGTTAATTCATTTTACAGAGAATGTCTGCACTTCTGTTGCGTAGAAAAGTCTGCCATTTGTACCAGTTACAAAGTCATCATTGAAAAGCGGGTTTTCCACACTAAGCTGATATAGTTTCCTTGATTTTCAAAACAGCTTGACTTTCATTAGTGTCAAGCCGTAAGTTTTTATCAAGAAAACAATGCTATAATCAATGGACAGGCGAGTAGCTTATTAGGGAACACGGAAAAGTGTGGGCGTAAAACCGGTAAATACGTGCTTTTAAAACGGCTTCGTTGCGTCGCCAGCATACAAAAGCATTATAATGTTATCATCATCACTGATATTCTAGTTATTTAAATGTAATAATAAGCAGAGCACTAATCTTGACATCTTTTCCAAACAAACTGTGTGGAACTAGGGAAAACGCAAGCAGCTCAGAAAAGACACTCGTTTTAGTGGTGAAGCGCTGATGGAAGTCGTCATGTGCACGTTTTCCTGGTTAGTAGCCTATACCTGACTACCTGATGTATCGAAAATTAAGGAGAGCGAAAGTAACCATTCATGAGATGAGCAACCTAATCCTCTTGCCAACCTGCCCCACTGAAACATTGTAGGAGAAACAGAAAAGAGCGTTGATCAACAATGAAGTTTCTGTTATTAGTTATTTCGAAGTGGTTCCAGGCTGGCGTCTACCATAATAAGCGGAAAAACGATTGTCTGGTTTGGAAGAGCATAATTCATCTATATAATGAATACAATTGCGCTTCCCAACATGCACTCGGAAAATACAGAAACTTCCCGTTCAAAGAACACCTTAATCGGCAGAAGCTAAGACCTCTAGTACTCTCAAAAGCACCTTGAGAATTCATTGCACGACCATGCGCGACGAAAAGTTTTAACGTACTTGCAGATGAACACTTCTACAAAGCTAAGCAGCGAGGTTGGATGGTCTACAGAATTAACACCGCAGGGTGGGGAAGCAGGAACAACCTAAGGAACAGGCGTTCGATTGGACCGTATATATAGGAGACAATCGCTTGCGTAATAGCTCAATGGCCTTTACGGACCACCTCCGCGTTAGGTCGCATTACAAAAGCGCGTTGCGTTCTTCATTTGGACGTGGCATCAGTCAGGTCACGTTCCTAACTAGGCTACAGGTCAAATCAAGCTCAAGAGAGGCCCCGCCAGGGGACCAAGTCTTGTGGTTGGGCGGGAGCCCGACTCGACCGCTAATACAGGCACAGTAATGACACGACGGCTCCATGATTTTATGAATTTTGGTCTTTCTGACATATTACGTTTATATTGCTGTTTTACCCTTGTCTTGCCTTAGATGAGCAAAGCATCTAAAACGAACACTTTATTGCTAGTGAACTGAGCAGCTTTGTAAATTCTTTGTTCCATAGTCAGTGTGTCAGAAAGGGAGTTGCGACGACTATGCAACAGAGATTGATGGGCGGAAGTAAGGTTCTTCTTTATTCATGAGCCATGCCGCTGTCTTGCATCTGAGTAACGAAGCGCATTGCTTATGCATGTAACTAGTTTTGAGGGAAAGGCTTGAGTACTTGATCAACAGTCTGCGGTGGCTACTTTTTGCTAACCAAAAGCCCTTCGCCTCCATTCGTTGCTTCATTGTGGAGGGTGTAGGCGAAATCTGTTACCTTGCTCCTTTGGTAACTGGCTTCTTGAAAAATCTTTGAAATGGTAACGTATCTTCTGTTTTCGTGCAGTTGTTCCCATATTGTGCTAGAACGAGTGATTTTAGGGCTTCGCTCATGACGACCTTTAGGTTCGGCGTCTGTAGACACTCTTGTTGCAACAGTTTCCCACTTTCCAACGATTTAGTTATAATCTGATTCATCAGAGATGTTCTTTTAACCGTAATAAGCAAGATTTATGATTTCCTCCCAACGCGTGTACAGCACAACGCTGGTAACTAACGCGCTGTTAGCAGCACGTGGGTTTTGCTCAGTGCCCTGACCTTGAAGATTGAACGCTGCCTTTACCTTACGAAATTTAACAACCTTTCGACCTTGATTCAGCTTGAGGAGCAAATTCTGAAACATTCATTTAAATAACGTTGTTTTCTGAACCAGACAATTAAGGCAGCAAGAGAGCATTGTAAAGTTCAAGGCGCTCTTCATGGCTGCTTGATTTTTGCTGCATTTATGACGTCCACAACTGGAGTCGTATACCGCACCAACCAATAAAAATTGCTAGCGTATTGGACATACGTTTCTGCTGGTACGGAACTCGAGATCATTGCTATGGCTAAGTGGTTTAAATCAATCACGCATCACTTAGTCCAGTCAGCTACATAATAGCTACCTGAACCCAAGCAGCACTTTCGTGGTTTCACCTATTTTGCCGCTTTTTAACGGCATTATAGGTTCATTCTGGAAGTTCCAAACCAATGAAAATGATAAAATACTCTGATCTTTTTTGATAATTACTCATTCCAAGGTATTTCTTGCTTTCTTTTTCTAATAAACAGTGTTCTGTTAATAGGGTGCTCTTCAATGGAACTGTACAGTATCCATACTTCAGTTGCTCTTGTACCTGAACCTCTGGCTGACCAACAAAAGATCGCGCCGTAAACCATTGCTCTGATGATTAAAAAGTAACTTTATTTCTAATCTATCATGTGAGCCCAACGTTCCTATGGCTGACTATTAACGTCGCGCTAAACGCAAAGACTTGGATACGGCCATAGATGTTTGCATGTCAGCTATACCCAGCGAAACCGAACCTTACGGTAATTATCCATGCTAACATATAAGACTTTTGAGCTTCACTATGCGCTTGCGGTAGACTAAACAGTGTTCCACCATGTCGGTAGAAGGTATTAGGTTGTCGCGATAGTTCTGCAGCCTTTTTACCAATTTATATTGATTGCTGAAATAGTTTACTGTTTATGCTGCTTGCTAAACACAATCTCCATTGCACTCGGCAGCCCACTACCTGCTTCTGGCACCAACTGAATGCCCTGATGACAGGCATCAAGTTTGGTCTAAAAAAGCGTGCCCCCCAATTCTGGACACGCGAAATCTTCGAAGTGCTGGCGAGACAGCTCTCCGTGCATTGTCCTGAATAGATTGTAGTCAGAGGGTGCTATACAAGTGAGTACGTCGGCAATGGCACCCATCTCGAGGACTTTGTTTTGCGACTCCATTGCGACATATGGTCGTGCATTGTCTTGTAGGAGAATGACGTCACTGTTGTTTCCCGACATTTTCTGTCGTAAAACTACTGCTAATTTTGTAAGCTGAATACAACAGAGGTCTGCTGTAACCCTCCATCCCAGTTGCAGCGCCTAATGATTTACTATGTCTTCATCTCACTTAGAGCAGCATTTCTGCCTTACATGTCCCTTCTGTCCACCGAATGTTTTCTCTTTCCGGATTGTCCTAGAAGATCTACCCTTCATCTCCTTTAACAGTCTACCAAAGAAAGTTCTTTCTTCTTCATCTTACAAGAAAAGACGCGCAGTGATCTTGCGTCTGGTCATTTGAAATGCAGACAGCTCGTGTGTGGCACCTGCTGCCTGAACTTTTGAATTTTATCCTTGGCATGGAACTAGCAGGCATGGTGCGAATTGCGAACATCGGAAGCTTCTGCAAGTTCATGTGTCTTCACTGCTGAACTTTCGTCAGGCAGGACTAGCGAACCTCCATGTTCAAGTTTTCGAGAGGTGCTCTGACCTTGATCGATCATTAACGTTGTCGCTATCAACCCTGAAGCCCCTGTACTACTTCTCAAGGTGATGCTAGACACCGTGGTCCCACCATAAGTATTGCGCAAAATTCGTGCTGCCTCTGCTGCAGTATTCCCTTGGTCAAGGGACAAAAGCACACAGTTCTACGAATGCACATTCTCAAGTTGCATTACAGTGTAACAAGGACTGCATCAGAGAAACTAAGTACATCTCTGTGGGCTCGAAGCAGACGTTTGCACGAAACTTTTTCACGTAAAGAAACGAAAGCTGCTCTTATAAAAGAGCGGATTCTTGAAACGCAAAAATTGAATCGTGGAGCTTTCGCGACGCCTTAATAGCTTTTGTCCATGTCAGTTGAGAAGTTTTGAAAATGCATAGATAGGACGCTGTTTTCCGTAGAAAAACAGTTGCTTTAATATACCAGCCTGCCTGCAAACGGCTCTGCGGTTTTCGAAGCCCTCCAATGCTACTGTTAATACAACTGCTCTTCTGAAGGTATGGGATGAGCTAATCAAGGGAGTACGGACTCTTTGACGAAACGTCATCCCAATGAACTTTAATGTTCTGATGGGAGTGCCGCGTATTGACCAATAAATATGAACCTGAGCAGATCTTTCAGTGACTGCGTGTAGCTTCAGACGTTATAAATGACTTGCTCACTCAGTCTGTTTCCATGGTTGCCTTTTGACCCTACCCATATGTGTTAATAAAAGTGGTGAACTGCTGGTGCACATCAAAAAGCTCGTTCTTGAGACCTGAACAGAGACACCTTCGCTGGCTCCCGTTGATTAAATTCCAGGAAAGTATGAATTATTGAATTTGGAAGTTATTTTGCTCTGTCCCAAGCGGTTGCCTGCAGGAGACCTAAAATCAATATACGCATTGCGTGAAAGCATCCTGTTATGTCTCTATAGCATGAGTTCTTTCTAGTAGCGTCTTATTCTTCCTTTTTTATTCACGTTCAATGTCTTCAAATTATGTTCACTGTTCTCATGAGTAATTCAACAAATGTGTTCGCGTTATGCCTTCAACGCCTGTAGAGAGAACAATAAATACTTTGAGCCGTTAATGCCTGCCTGCTGGTCAGCGTATTGCGCCTCCTGGATTTGTAATTGCTTGAGCTGTTCATATCACAGGTCCTTAGCGATCTCAAAACTTTAATATTCACTGAAGTGTCCGTTTTACTTCATGGTCAAGCGTTCTATCCGCTCAGTGCTTCTGGTTTCACTTAGCTTTACCACAAGACAGATTAATTCTTAAATTACGGCAAAATACGTTATGATTTTATAAGCACGTACACACGTACGCGCATATTAAGCTGAAACTTTCTTACTTTTTAGTTTGCCAACGTTTCACTTTCCTATAATCAAATTGGACATTTTGCCTAAATGATCACTAATGACAGGAACAGCATTAATGGGCAAAATTAAATGAGAAAAAGCCTGTCAAATTTTCACGCCTGCTTCTTTGGCAAATTGCGTTCCAATTCATGCAGGAAAAGTGTTAAACACTGAGAAGGTCTGTGATCAAAGTTAGACATTTGCATCTACCAGCAATGTGCTTTTGGTCTTAATCGATTAATCTAAATTATCTTAACTGTTAAGCAGCAGAAATGTGATAATGCGTGTTAAATTGATTGTTCACACATAATCACCAATGATCACATGTGTAGGGCTATTGCTGTTGCACGATTGCTTTGAACAATTTAATCATCGTCCTCAAACGCATTCTCTCACGTCTCTAACTCATTTGCACTTCATTGCTTTGCCATGAATTCACGCAATAAATTTTCATGTTGAAGATTCCACTTGTTTGACGCAGTCACACATTATTTTTATTACTTTTAGTTAATAAATTATTATCATTTTTCAGATGATAAAGTATAAATTTATTAACAGTCTTCAAAAGCCTTTTGAATCCTTAGTGTTCCTCCTAGATTTATGATAGTCATCATCAAATCTATTGCATCAGTTCCACATAGGTTTGGTGAAGAGTTAGGCGGCAACATACAAACTTCAAACAAGTGAATGTGATTGGCATTGCCATTGAACATTACCCTTTTATAATAGAACGAATTAAGACTGCAGAATTTACTCGTTCGGTCAAAGAAATGGCAGGGGTAAGGAGGGAGTTTGTGCACATTGCTACAAAATGGAATAAGCTATTGGGTGACATGGAAGTTGTAAAAGTGGTATGTTCCTCTGCGCATGCAGCATGAAAGTTGCCAGCGAAAGAACGCTTCTGATAGCGCAGCTTTTTACATCTCCGATTAAATTTTATCAAAGTAGTGTCAACTGCCCAAAGACCATCCCTCCCTTTCATTTATGCACGAAAATGTTGTGGAAACAGATTTACTGTTCCAGTTTTCAGAAAACTTTCTAGTAAGTGAGCAAACAGTACGTTGGAAAACACAACTGGAGAGTCGTCTTCAGAATCGCAGCGAGCAAAAAAATCTTCCAGTGTGCCTTTCTTTTTGTGGAATCCATTTCCATTCATCTGCTTCAACAAAAATACTCTTCTGGCCTTATCTAGTTCATTTTTAAAGGTCGGGTGAAAACATTGCTTCGAGAAATAAAATGACGGGTGATGGCATTTTGTCTTCCTAGTTGACTGAGCACAAATTATTAATACGTTTCAGTCTTGATGCCGGCGATCTTCTCCATAAATCTTGATAATCTTTTAGAAAGGAATGATTCTTTCCTTCCCTCAAGTGTGAAGATCCACTTGCAATCGCTTTGAAGAAAAAATTTCTTATTCTGTCTTGTAACCTCCTGTTTTTTGTATTAAGCTTGGAAGTGTTGAAGTAAACTCAATCGAATGTAATGGCTTTTCCTTGGTTGAAACACCTTCATTAGGGTGAAAGCTCAATTCTTTTTCTTCCTCTTCTTCTTCTTCTTCCTCTTCTGAGGGAAGCAAGTTTTTCCCTTAACAACATCATTTAGCAAGCTTGATTATATGGACAAGTTTTCCAGCTATTATTAAATAATAGTACAAAGTATTAGTTCTCTAAACGCTTTTTTCTAGCTTCTGTTCATCAACTATTAAGGAATGGATCCTTCATGGACAAATAGGAAGGTAGCTGTAGTGGGAAAGTGTGAACGTCTTAAGTTTGCTTATAAAGGAAACAGGATGCTTTCATTCTTAAAAAGTACTTGGCCAAGTTTCATATTTCTTTCTTCGTTATATCATTTTTCCTAAATTCTAATGGACAGCTACTGCAGCTTTCCTACCAAATGGAGCGGCGAGTTGCGTCAAAGCATTAAATTTTAGCAGAGCATAACAAACTTCGTTCACTCAATGAGTCTCGTGACAAGCTTTTAAATGCATCAGGGTTGTGATGCTTTATCTCTACGTTCATCAACCAGAAAGGTACATGCAGCTGACTAAGTGTTCCCTAGGGCACTTGTTTGCTATGAAAATGTCTCCTTCACTGTCTAGCCTCAAAGGAAGGATTCCAAAATAATAAATGCGGAATGAATTGCAAATCTGAGCTGAAAATTCATACTTTGTTTTATGCTGTAAATTTTAATATTTCCTCTATTTTTGCAAATTCATCCTTTTCCTTGAATTGCCATTTCATGGCTTTTGCAGCAGCGTAGAAGCAGGTTCTTATATCGCATTTTCTAAACTAGACTACGAATTTCCCTTCAGAGGGAATAAAAATGCAAGTCGCTCAGATTCTGGTCTGCTGCGTACCACCACGCTTCGGCAAAAACTTAAAACTACTCTAACACATTTGTTTCGCGCTTAAAGACCTTTGCCTTAATAAGAGCTTCGCAAAATGCGGCAGGCGTTGGCCTGACCTGAGCTCGCATCAGCGTTGAAGAGCACGGCGGTACGCTCGCTCTACTAGGTGCTTCCCTATATTTGCAGAGCTGCTTCGCACAAATTTCCTTTGTGCGAAGTGAATGTTAAATTATTCAGCAAGATGCATACACAACTTCGGGAACCAATATGCACTGACAGCCAGCAGGTGTGCACCTGTTATCTAAAAACCAATTAAAGACAGGCAGAGTTACATGCGTCCAAGCTGCTCTGATAAAGTTGCTATGATCGATCATTTACCATAGCTTGAAGCGTATGTAACTGGAGGACAATAACCTCCCGCCAAACATTGTGAAAGCACAGCGTGGAAGCTGGCAAACTCTTCAAAGCTTTGGTTCTTAACTTAAATCAGCTTTCTTTAGTAGCAGGAGCTAAGCGTTGTGCTCCCATAATGTTTCAATAGTGTCCCTACTGCGATAAGTACATGCCAACAGTAAAACTTATCTGCTGTTTAGAAAGAATCACATTATTCTAGGAACGCCTCTTGATCTTTTATCAGTGCGTCAGTCTTTTTCTGTTCGCTTTCTTCAAAAACCCTCTGAATTCAAACGACGGAATGAGTTTATTTTGAGTTTTCCGTATTGACAAAATGGTTGGGCAATGCATCAGCCTGTGCTTATACCTTCAGATCCAATCGTTTAAACCGTTTATTATAAAACGGAACAATGCCATGGAAAAATGAAGTACAACTAAGCGATAAGAGAACAATGATAACCGACAGTAATATGGCCAACAGTGCTCATTCGTCTACGCGTTAGCCTATTAAATATTCCGTTGAAGAAAGGCTAACATTTAGGGAAGCATTCGTCAGGTAACACAGGTCAAAAACTGTTATCCAGAAAGTGGAAAAAAAGTTTACTCGTCGACTCTCCTGTTTCAGTTGTTAGTCAATATGAGTATTTCCAACGCAAACAGAGCGAGCGAGAAAAATTTCTTGATAAGCTTTTCATCCTTCGCAACAAATTTGCAAAGTCGCTGTCGTCGTCTATTACGATTAAAACTTACATGGTCATAATAAGCAGCCAACATCTTTCTGTACATTCATTACGCAGCGAAACCTCGTGTAACACTACCAGTATTAGCACGTACATACATTGCAGGAGTGCCATATCACTACTTCTGCATGTGCATCCGTCGTTGTTTAAGATGTCAAGGCGAAATTGCTAGATGGACGGAACGACTGCCTTGCGCAGGAACCGTGTTTGAACATTTCGATTTTTCCCCTTGCTTTCTTTGCCCCAAAAATTTCTGGCTCTGTTTGAATGGACGATTGATCCTTGACGACGTGAGGCGATTCAATCAGATTCTCCTTCGGTCCTGGTCAGCAGCAGAGGAAGCACGCCGTGAACTAACACTTAACGCCTATTAACAAATGCGTGTCGGGTACATCGCTGCATTTAACATTCGATTCGTTGTTGCCGACCGGCAGGGTTGCTCACACGGCGGGAAATTCTTGCGCGCCGGTCATTCTAGAAACCAGTGATGGGTTAGGCACGCTCGCTTTGCTGATCTATAGTCAAGCGATCCAGAAATCCTATGCAGTTATTCTGCTGATTGCTTTTGGTCATTATCTAAGCAAATATGGCAATTAACTGCCAAAACGATTCAAATGAGTCAGTCATCTTTGCTATTGAAGTAGCTGTATCAGTTTAGGTGTGTTGCATCAGAAGGATTAGTATAAGGAATGGATTAATGAACACCCACTGCTTGTAAGGAATGTTTATTTTGCACTTATGATGGTCAGTTCGAAAGTACACCGCATAATTCATGTTGGTGGCCTGACAGCCAGGTTCTTATCCAACTTTCGTTATGACCTCTTCTTTGCTGATTAGCAATATCAGTCTCTCGAGCTATGGGTGCTTAGAAGCACTGGTGATGCTCCGTCATTCAAGTGATGTCTTCTAGTAATCAGAGCACATTGTGCAGGCAATAAATAAGATCAGCGAGTTGTTACATTGTTAAGCTTATTCTCAAATTGCTCACGTGTAAGTCTTGCATTTTTGATTGGGCCAAGCTTGGCATGACCATCGCTCTCAGCATTGCGCAGCGTATATCATGCTCATATTTTAATAACGCATTAGGACAGGGGAGATTCATTACCTTTAAAGATTTCATGTCGAATTATTACCTAAGAAAGTTTTCCTCATAAAGTCGTGTAGATGCCAGATGCTGACGAAAGGATTCGATTGCTCTATTGCGAGTGACACTTCGCTCTGTGAGCTCAGTCTCCTGCGGGTTGTCTGGCAGTACGCTGTCGGCGCGTCATTTGGCTTCTGCAATTCGTGGCAGCTCTAATGGCAAAGCTGAGGCGATTCAGGAGCGCCCTCTAGCAAGCTAAACTACGGAAATGCTCCGTAGTTGCAAGACAGCGCCTAATTGACCGACTTATTTTACCTTTTTGAATGGCAACCTCTCACAGCCAGCTTCTGTGTGCGCTTGCTGGATAAGAAGGCGCGATTGTAGTATTTCTCGTTGATCATTTTCCACATTGTCTCAGCCCTTCTGGTAACAAGCTTTCGCAACTGCCACCAGAGAACTGGCGCTGCCAGGTTTGCTTTGACTGCTAAACCGCAGTCAGCAAACGCACTTTGTGAAGCACGTCAAACGAAATTCTGAGCTGTGCACCGTCTGAAGAGCAGCCATTCCCGCTGGAGCTATTTGGAATTGTCCCTGTTGGCGTTCCGGGTTACGGCGGCAAGAACAGCATTACAGGGTTGGCTGCTATTACATAGACAAAAGGGCTGCCAATGCATTCCTCTGTTTAGACTGTCGTCACCGACATGATTACGACTGCTCTTCCTCTACAAGCACCACCAGCAGTAAATGTCCTTCCGTGCACTGAAGATTCCGCCCCGTCTGATGGTAAAGACACAAACAGTGATGACGGAAACGGTTTCCTGCCAACGCTGTTCACAAAAGATAAAACAACGGCCACCTCAAAGTCGAGCTGCGAGAGCTCTCCTCCGTGGTCTCAACCTGATTCCCGTCCTATGTCTTCACTACAAGCGTCACTCTGTTGGATAGATCCTTTGGCTGAGGAAGCTGAGCGCCGCTCCGTACAGCACTATGACCTATGTTACAAAAATGAACGCACTAGAGGACAAATCACTTTTTCGCTTCGCTATGACTACATACATCGCATGCTCATGATGCACCTCATTCGAGCTGAAAACGTCCAGCCGAATGTAAGCAAGGACCCTTTTTGATACTTGCCGCTTTTGATTAAGGATCAAATCACCTGCTGAAAAACAAGCGTTAGTTTCCTTCTGCTGCAAAGTTTACTTAAAATTAGTATTTCCTAGTTACGCCTTGAGAGTAAGAGGAGTTGTACAACTTTCAGCGGCTCTAAGTTACGATTGTACGATGTTTAGCTCACTAGTACTTGATCAAACTTTTTCCACAGCGAAGAACACATTTTAAATACACACCCCTTAGCAGCATATAGCGTACTTCTAGCACGGCCTAATCAGACGAATGAAATATTCATAATTACTTTATTGCTACGCAGAGGGTCTTGATATTTCCATGACAGGTAAATCGACTTGGCCTATATAACTAAAGCCGCATTTGAGGAGCACGTCGCTTTTAGAAAAGGATGATGATTGTATATTTCCAATAATGAACTGAAGTTCATTTGATCCCACAGTTTTCTTAGTCTTTTTTGATTCCCTACATCCGCTCCTTGAAGCTATTCTTATTGCCCAAGAGCCGTTCAGTCAGCAGAAAAGAATCAGAATGTCTGCCAGTAGAGCACAACAAATAGGGAACAAAGGAATAACCCTATTTGTTTACGATTACGTTAATCCTCGTCTTATAATCTCCTCTTAAGCGTGAAACGCTAATTGTGGCACTTTGCTTTCTGTAATTTCCTTAGTGGATCTCTCCTTCATATGAACTCTAACTCATAGGGTCACCTGACTTGTCTTGCTAGGCTACCTTTGGCTGAACGTTTTGATAACTTCGAGATGTCATCTTGCGCTGTTGGAACGATGCGCATTAACACAAGGCATATTGTTTTGACGCTCTTGTATACTTAGTCACAAATCAGTTGAGCTGCTACGCTTTACAGGATTCGTACCGGCAGCCGAACCCATACGTCAAAGCTTATCTACTGCCTGAAAGGCACCACTACTGCCGCAGTGGAATCCACAAGAAGTCGCTAAATCCTGAATTCAACGAAGTATTTTCCTTCGACGCTCCTGTGGATAGTCTGACCTCAAGAATGCTGCAGGTATATTAGTTCAGCAGCAGGATCGTTTTCAGGGACTCCGTCGGCATAATTCGAAAAGCAGCTTGCAATTTTCATTAAGCGTGCTTTGGAAAAGGCGTGCTTGTAATGTTCGATAAGTTGGTCAGCTCTTTCAATGTTTTGCATGGTAGTTTTGGAAATCTCAGTGCGTGTGCATTTTTCAGTGCACGGTATACGACTATGACAGAATCAAACGTCACGACATTATTGGCAACGTAATCATGCGAGATTTGCTTGAGAAATCAGATCTTGTCTCTTGGACCGAATTTACCATGCAAATCGTGGACAACGACGTGCGTCAGGCATGCCTGAGAGAGAAGGTTGAGTGATGAATTTCTTCTTTCAGAAAAAGGATGACTACGGAGACATTCTTCTTTATGTAAAGTTCGAACCTCACGAACAAAAACTCATAGTGACTGTAGGGAGGGCGTACAATCTTCGACCTATGGACATCACCGGTGCTTCAGGTGGGGAAGCCTTGCGCAGCAAGCCAATGATAACGTTCAGTTGTAGACCCGTACGTGAAGATTACTCAGCTGTACCAGCATAGACGAATCAAGACAAAAAAGACTTCCATTAAACGTGCCAATCTGCATCCTGTGTACAATGAGGTTCTGGTTTTTGATCTTCCTACAAGTGCAATGGCTGATACCAACCTCCTTATCAAGGTTATGGATTGGGACAGGTAGAACCGTTACAGTTCAGTTCTCTAGTTGGGACGAACCATAGAATTGAAGGATCGGCCGTGACGACTTGCTAGGATGTTGTATAATTGGTCCTGATAGCGTGACGAGAGAGGGACGCGAGCAGTGGATGAACTGTCGTTACTTCACGGACAATAGTTCTGCTGGTAGCCAATCTGGCAACCCTGGACTGGTCAACGGGATGTGGCATTCGTTGCTACCTGATGTGCCTCTGGATTTCAGGCGATGCGTCAAGTGACATGTTTCAATGATCAGTTAATGATCAACAGTAAATATATCACCCGATTTGGCGCAGTTATTCAAGACATCTCTTCGTAACAGCTCTATCACCTGTGCAAATGGACATGACAACGAAGCATTTACCCGTTATGCCCACATTATTTCCTCCGAGTTATCAGTAGGTAGCGACCAGCGACTGGAGATGTTTTCAGTCATATTCCTATTTTTGATTCTTAAAAATAAGAATCTACCTACTCTGAGATTTGTTAGTAACATTTTATTTTTTCTTTTACAGATTGATACATTACCTCTAGTCTCAGGTAACTGAACTTCCATAAAAGAAAAGCGATATTATTTGTTTATAGCAATAACTCTTTCTTTCGTAGCATGAGACAAGTGTCATATTCATACAGCTGTTGCATGTGCAATGTAGGGATACAATTCCTGCAAACGTCGACTTGAGAACTGTGGTAGAGGCTAAATCAAGTTACCTGTAAGGAAGGCAATACTGTAACCTATGACTTCATTGTTTAAATACTTTCACATTACTTGTACTCAGGAAATTTCTGTTGTCCTGCTTTTACGGTTATTATAATGAATCTGCTACTACTTCAGCGGCTGGCCTACGTGTTCAGCATCGAACGCTAATCTCAAATTGGTGTTCCGTTTTCGAAATAAAGTGGCTTTATTGAGCGGCATAGCTTAGACAGTAGCATTTGCTTTCCGCGTTTTTCTTCAGAGTGCAAACGGTAAAGCTGTGGTTAAAATGGCTTACTCACTTCAGGACGGAGAACTGTATTCATGCGGTTATGCTAACATGGCTAAATAGCATACATGGTTACATGCTAAGGAAAAGAAATGCTTTGGAAGTTTCGTTTTAACTGTTGCACTGCAATGCACTCCTTCTTTTCCCAACAGGACTTTCGAATTGTTATTTGCTCGTAATGTTTTCACTTACTGGCCATCTGCTCAGTACTTTTCGTATGGGACAATTCGTGAGTGCTAGTTAGCGTAAGAGGAAAATTGAAAAATGCTTATCTCAGAAAGAATAAAAATGGAAAATCTACGAAATCGTTACCAAAACGCTAAGCATTCAGTACTTTTTGCTGCATTTGGGTGTTCAATAAAAAGGGTAGTGCAAACCCAGAGATCAAGCACTGGTCTAACAGCGCGCTGTCACGATTACATGGTGGCATTGAATTTTGTCTCGCATTTTCTGTTCTTTGTGCATAATAACAATATTAATATTAATAGAAACCGTCTCTCATTCAGGAATCGTAAAGTCAACAAGTGAAGCTATTTTTAGCACTATTCAGTGAGCGCAAAGCACTCTCCAATTACTTCCATTTTTAAGCAACGTGCTGCGACAGCCGCATTGTACTGCCTTTGATGAAGCAGTAGACTTTCTATGAGCTCATCAGACTAACCGCAGCTATTCTATCTCAGCAAAAGGTCATAAATTCATTCCCCGAGAGGAGAAAGTTTTCCTTTTAAGTCTGAACTATCAGCGTCAACCCATGACACGGCCGATGGAATTTCTGTGATGAAACCTGAAAGTGGCCAGGAAGCTTTGTCCCTCAATCTGTCAAGTCAGCATACACTGGCCATTTCTACCGATCAAGTTTGCAATAGTTTCCACGTTGTCCGAAAAGACTTTCAGTGGTTGATCAGGGTTACTCTTAAGAGTGAATGCATTGAAACTGACTTAGATTTCTTATCCTTCTGCGATGAAATTAATCTTCTAAAACCCAGTTTATTATTCTTATTTAACTTAAACGCGTCTTCTTTGAAAGGTAATAACTGGCTGACTCATTCTAGCTCGCTCTAAACGTATATCCCCTATGCGTGTTACACTGCTCCTAAGCATCCCCTTTTGTGCACAGCTTTCGCGAAAAAGTAAAAAATACGCTAGTTACCGTCCTGCTGAGTTACGGCTTACTTTACTTTTGAGAGACGGAATATCAGATGTTTTTAACGTGAGAGTGGGTTTGCATAATCAATACAATTTTGCTACGTTACACCCGTTTAATACGCGAAAAAATTCCCAGAGCTTTCTGGAGACGTCTGGTCCCTTTTCTGGCATCTTCAGGGTAATCATCGTCAATGTTTCCGCACTTATGACAATTACTCTGAAGATTCTGAGGGGCCATCAACTGTATCCTGAAAGCTCAGGGAATTTTTCAGACGTCAAACGGGTTCAACGTAACGTTGTCGCCAGTATGAAGACTTCTCAGAGGTTACAAAAAAGTAAGCGAATGCACATAATCTTTCAAATGCTAGTTTAAAATCACATTTATGCTAATTCCAAAAGAAGCAACAAATCTGAGACATCTGCCTATATGCTCTTTATCTTAGCACAATCCAACATGAAGTAGATGACTGTTTATTTGATGGTATCGCTTTCTGTAGGACCTCAAAATGCTGTTTTATCAGTTCTCTCAGGGCTTCCAATGTCGACCTGGTCTCCAGCAAGCTGTTGTGCCAATAAAATGCCCTGTTACTGGCTAGCCTAGAATATTTCCAACGATAATCTTCAAGAAGACCGTAGGTGTTTACTTAGAATTGTTGATTATTATGCTATTATAGAAAGAGTTAGTTTATTCATGCAGTGACCATCACTTTGGTAAATTTCGCGTGATCCTGTAAGAAGTATCGACCACGTTTTATTAACAATTTTATTACAAATCTAGATGCTGAGAAAACAAGGAAAAACTGTTGTAGCATTTGTTTGACTATTATTACTGTTATTTAGGCCTGCTCTGGTGGGATTGCTTATTTTTCATACTTGGAACGTCCTTTATCGTACAAATGCTCATATTATGGCAATATCCACAGTCTTATCACTTTTTCTATTCGTCCATTCATTAAAAAAAGTCTTATCACTTTCGGAATAACACTGATGACGCACCTGTTGGCTATACCGTTGCTTCGAACGCTTAGGCGATTATGTCTATGATTGAGGCAAGACTGACTTAGAAAAAACGCACTGCCGTATCAGATGCAAGCAATATGTTCATAACTTTATAAACTATTAATGCTTGTAATGTACCCAATTTGGGGCTTGAAATGTTTCTACGGCCTCTAATTTTCTCAGAAGTCTTGAGATGGTCGTCAAGACTTTTCTGCATAAAATGGAACTATCCCTGATCAGCAAATGTAACTTCTGCCTTATCCCAGCACAGGTCTCTAGCAAAAAAACTGGAGCAGCTTGCCCGACTATTAATAGAGAACTACTGGAAAAGATGTTCTCCGCATCATTTAATCGAATTCAATGATCCTAAGTACGATCAGTTCTCGTGTAACGCGCGCTCACAAAGGTGAACTCGTTGATGCGCTATTCGTTAACATGAGTTAGCGAGTATTTCCCATATAGCGCGATGTCAATTTCGATCACAACCACTTTTACCCGCGCGGAACTGCAAAGAATTTGACAATGTATAGTTCACGATGTTGAATATGCTCTTAGTGCTTACCCTGCTGAACTACCTTCTCAAGAGTTACAATCTGATACTGATACAGAAATTGAGAATCAGGGTAACAATGAGAACTAACTGAAAAAATTCCCCAGACGAGCGCCAAAGAAGCCAGGTGATGGCGAAAACTACAGAACAACTATGCTAACAGCTTGAACGCAATCATTATATCTCCAAACGCAGCCTGATAACTATACAATCGTCTAGGTAAGCTTGGAACCACAATGGCAACTGCTGCATTGAGCTATAGCAAAACAGCGAAATCAATATTTCTATTTTAAGCTATAAAACAAAGTGCACTAAGAGGACAGTAACATACAGTCGTGCACATTTGCTGCGCGGACAGTTCACCAGAGCTAAGGACAAGAAGAATGCCTTGCGATCATAAATGTACGGCTACTGAGCGCTGATGATAGGACAGCACTGCCCGAAAGTTCCGCGTAATAATAAAAACTGATAAAAAGCTGAACGAGCATAATCTATCTGATTGGTGGAAAGGAAAAAATAAAGTAAAAACAAGAGG
Source organism: Trichuris suis (assembly GCA_000797535.1). NCBI lineage: Eukaryota > Metazoa > Nematoda > Enoplea > Trichinellida > Trichuridae > Trichuris > Trichuris suis. The sequence continues at coordinate 1,590,085 of KN538383.1, read as the reverse complement.
AAAAAAGTGAACTTTAAGTGAAAATAAAAATAACTAAGGCAAGTAATAATCGGCTCCCGGTTTTCACTTCACTTTCTCGTCCATTCCATCCATTTTTACTAGCTTATCACTTCGTGAAAAATGTTTCATTTCTGTGTCTCTGCATTTATGTTTGTGTTGCTGTTTAGCACCGCTGATTAAAAGCTTTTTTATAACAGAACGGATCCAGCTACCGTAAAAAGAATTTAAAAACGAATACCACCAGTTACGAAGAATTCATGGGTACTATACCCTTGCACAACAGATGACTTTGGGGAGGCAGCGTTACTTACTCGTATAAAGTTTCAGTCTTTTGCATCTCGGTACGGTTTAAAGGTTTACTTGGGAAGGAGTCATGTTTTTTTCAGGACCAATCTTGTTCTATCGTTAGGTTCAAAAGCCAAATAGATTTAACGCTGACGGCCGGAACAGGCTGATCCAAATCAAACTTTTAAACCAGATCAAACTATTTATTCATAAAAGAATGAACAGCCGGTTTTAGTAGTTTAGTACCATTCAGGAAGCACATATCAGCATTTCCTGATCAGGAATAAACTATAGAAGTCCATCGTAGTCTTCAAAAGGTGATTCAAGGGGAAAGGATATCCCTCTTTTTACCATTCACATTCACAAGAATTGAACTATTTAACTGAACTTATTCGGTGCATCTTTTACTAAGATTCCGAATTTGAATGTTAACGGCTCGCACAGGCACTCCTGACGCAAGCTGCTTAAATGAAAATGACACAAGACTATCGTTAGAAACTTCGTGAAATGCACAAAAAGCCAAATAGCTCCTTGAAATGCCGTTACACGTACACATTATAATGTGTTCTGGTTGCTTGACAAATCTGGCTTTATCAGCAGTCAACGCTTACTAGGAAGACTCAGATCTGACGGAATGAATAGCATTACGTCCCCCGCCATAAGTGAAGCAATGAAAGTTTGTAAGGAAATATTAATACATTAAAAACAGGGTGGAATCGTACTTCCTTTCCAGTTTTTAGATAGGAGCAATCCATTAAACTGTTGTGAAAATTTTTCATTTGTATTAGCTTTCAGGAACAGTCTTTTTCCATCTTCAGGTTCTGTGTGTTAAATATGAAACAGTCTCTGCACTTCAGGTAGTGATGACGGATATTAGAATTAAACAACCAGTGAAACCAGTGTGGCAATGCTTCTTCTGCAGCAAGCACAAGTAGACAGCAAATGCACTTACCCTAAAATAAAACTGTTATGCCTCCACAGTCGCCTCCGCTCTCAAATCAGAAAGTCGTAAGACCCTCTACAGGGTTCGAAACTTTTTCGCTATTACATACTTGCAATAATCACAGGAAAACAATTTATTTGAACATAACATTTTCCATCACCAATGCATTCCTGACTTCTACCCTTCAACGCTTTCAAAATATCAGAAAAACAGCTTAGCTAGTTCAGTCGACTGCGGCAAGTCTACGACTGTGGAAAATTTTTGAAACCCTACTAAACGGAAGTGACAACAGAAATTTCATACCAATAGTAAACAAGTGTCTTCACGTTAGGTCAAAACTTTTTGCGAGTGACTAACGACGCACAGATGAGTAATGATGCCAGAAAATATTTCGCTACGTTTACCATGACGTGGACGCTCTACACGCTAGAAGAACAAGCTGACGTGGATAGGAATGTAGTACTGAATACCTGAATGAAATCTCTCCGTGTTGTTGCGCTAGTTTCACGCTGCATGAAATGGGAAAAACGTAAATTCTCAAGATGGTTCCTTCCTGCAACACAAGGATGCGTTAACGAACATGTCTCGCACGATTATTCTTCTTCCAGAAAAATATTTACTCTTACAGAGAACTCTCGCAATGTAACCTCAATCTCGTGTATAAACTGTAAATGATGAGAAAAGATGTTTTCACGTTTCACGATTCTTTTATGCAAATGTTGACGACATCAGAACTAACAGATGTGCCGGTGAAGTGGATTTCTTCCTTAAGAACCTCAATGTATTTATTCTGAAGGGACAAGATCACGCGATATACAGAACGAAGCTAACAATTTGAGAGAACCTAAGCGGTTACGCGGAAATGTCATACTCTCAACGCTTCAGCTCCATCACGCTGTGGCAGAAATCATAAACAGTCTTTTGCATTTCAGGACAGTCTCTCCCGTCGAGCAAGTATGTAAGAATGCGATTGGCCAACTTCAAAGAGGCTGTTTGATGCTTTGTTTCAACAGAAACAGAATAAAAATGCCCCGAGAAAATAAGCACAGATAGCAAGCAACATGATGTTTGTAGCGAGTCATAATACCAGGCTGCAACGTTATAGGAAGAAAGGTGAAATTTCAAGACATAGCTTCATCGATTGCAAAGCTAGCTTAGTTCATTTGAAAATCATTTCTCATCTGAGACCAAGCATTGAAGAAGAAAGAGATGACAATATAATCATGAAAGCATTTGTTGAAAGACCTGGCAATTATTAGCGGAGGTCGCTTGTAAAAGCTTTTCTTTTGTAAACAAAGGAGGGAGAACATGTTTAAACCTTGGGAACTCATGAAAGCCAGTTTCGTGAGTTCTTTCAGCTGCTGCAAGCGTGCATTAAAACTTCTGCCACCAGAAGTAAGTGTTTGAAGTTTGAACTTATGTGGTAACAGGAACTTGGTTTCGTGATGTTAGTTACGGCTTTTCCTGTTGTTTCGTCAGCGCGAAGCAAAAATAAAAACGTTTTTAATCGCACACGAGTGAGTAAACGGAGCTTTCCGGAGTGACATTTTCCCGTCGACGGGACAGGAAAAACCGTAACTGACACCACCAGAAGAAAGTAAAGTAATTCCGGGCCTTGTACAAGGATGTAACACCTTCTTGCGTCACCCAGTCTATTCATATAAACGTTGCAAAAGAACAACATCTACGTGACCTTAGATGGAATCCTGTTATACTAGTGCAATTACGAATCAAACGAAAGCCCTAAAATAGTCGTTTTTCTGAAAGCAGGAAAGAACCCTACTGGCATCGTGATGGGCCTATGGCTTGAGCCTAATGCACGCTGTTGGTAGAAGACTGAGCTTTACTGGAAGCAACCTCTGTAGCGTCTGAAACTTCCTCTTCCTTCCCTCGACAAGTCTGAAAGAGAAAGCGAAATTGAGGCAGCTTCCAAAGTGGTTACTTCCGCTTCCGGCAGAGCTCTTTTTCCACCATGGTTTTACCGGATCCAACAGAACAGCTGCTAAAATACTACCAGCCTGAAACCCTAAGCTTTATTTCCTGAAGAACCAAGTTTTCAGGAGCGTATAGACGTAAGGTAGCTTGCCGATAAAATATTAAAGGCAACACTGTCAAAGACGTCAGAACTAGGCGGGTCAATTGACTTGAACGTTTTACAGCAGGTTACCTCAACCCTGTTCTGTCTCTTTAATTTCAGCCACGAAAGCTAGCATCTATCCATGACATAACGCTAAATTTTGAATAAGATTTTTTCGAATGCAATAATTTTGACTTTTATAGATAATTAGCAATGCATTTGAAGGCTGTACTTTCGATAACTGAGGTTGGCTATTAACAATAGGGCCGTCTTGTGTTCTCATACCGAATATGCCAATTTTTTCGTTGTTATGAGTCTCTGTTGATAGTAAAGATATTAACTGTTTTACTGACAGTAAAAAAATTCATAAGACCTTAGTTTTGAGTAAGTTACCATTCTCCATTCGCCATGGAAAAACCGTCATGTCCAATATTGCAACAAACAACAAAAAAGACATTTCGAGCAAGCAGATTGTTTTAAAAGTATCGGTGGCTAGCAAGCCATAGCCTTCAGCTATTCGCTTATGACTTCACTGCGCGCTCGAAATGCTTCCACAGCGGGTAACTATTCTCGCGACATGCATGTACATTAATAATTAACAGGTTCGATTGCACGACTGCGCCAACTTCAATTATGAAATACCTTTTCTAACCGCTTGAGTAGCATCAGTGCAGCAATGGTGAGGCATTAAACGCAATTTTATCATTTACTGATAATTTACGCCAATGATTACCCAGTTCTTCCTTATTTCATCAATACTATTAGGCGTTGCGGCTCTGGAAGCTTCGTCCAGTCATCATAGGCGCGCTCTGGAAGCTTCGTCCAGTCGGGAGTCTTTTAAGAGCAGCCAATGCTTTGACATACAAATCCTGTCACCAAAAAGACTGCAGCAAAAGTTTATTGTCTACGTGGAGACGAAGCATGTTGATTGATCGAGGATAAAGTTCCCCAGGTTTTACTTCTGAAGGCCGCAGCAATGCTTCAGTGAATGCCAATAAGTTGGTTAGTAGCAGTGACTCTGTCAAAGCCACTATTGATTTTCTCGGTTGAAGGTGCGTAAGTCTGCTTTTAAACTTTCTCAATAGCTACAGAAGGTCGTGAACAACAAGGTAATATTATTAGCTAATTATGACGTTAACGGGAAAGAAGAGTTTATGTTAACGCTCTGAGGGTCTAAAACTTAACGCAATGCGCGCAAGGCTAGTTTAGCCGCTTTCTCAAAGCATGTCAGTCGCATAAGGGCAGCTTATATAAGCGTAATCCATCTTAAAAAATTGAAGTGTTCCATTTTTTCAAATTCGCAATAAAATTTAAGCTGAAGCAGGAATTATACTGGCATTACTAGTGAATCGCTACAAAACTGCAACTGCTGCAGAAAAGAGAGATATTAGCAAAAATTGCATCCCGCAGAATCTTATATAACAGTGTAACTGATTTGTCATCTTATCTAGCGCATATGGAATGTTTTTAGGAAAGCACCGCCAGCTATTTATTACATAATAACCTACAGCCGTCTGCCTACAAATATAATAAGGAAAGTAGAGCACTGAGGTTATATTTGAAGCATGGCTAAGTCAAGTTTCATTGCTGTGAAGTGAAGAAGAAATCGAGGCGTTACCAGTCAGTTTTCTACGCATTTCTCACGACCTAAACTTTTAACTTATAAAGTCAAATTCTCGATCTGGCTCTCTTCAGAAGCATGACAGTGTTTGCTAATCCAGTGGCATCGGCTGTGCAACTGAGGGAGTGGCGGAGACAGCCAGCTAATAAGAACAAAGACGGAACATAATCCCACTTAACAGAAGATTAGGTTGAGTTCAATCTGTTGAAGTTCAGAAAAACGCGACCGCTCCAAGAGAACTCGTCGTACTGTTTCTACGACTGACGCAGCCTGAAAGAAGTTTAAGCACCTTATCGTCTAGACATTCAGCACACTTTAGCTAATAGAACTGCGAGACTTAATTTCAAATTTTTCGCTCTAAATTCATATATCCGTCGTTTTTTCTTGGACAATGAAGAGGAAGTGAAAACTCTGCGTGCTTGCTGAGTAGTCCAAATTATACATTCGACAAAGTCTTTTGCGGTACGAAGGTAACTGATACGGATTTATGCAAATCATATTCATTTTAAGATAAGCGTAAAAACATGTCCCCAAGAATTCAAATAAGTGAGGCTTATCTTCAAAGTCACGACAAATTGTTTTAGTCAGCAAGGATAATAAGTACACCGTCAACAAGGCGAAACTAGGTTTCAGTCACATTCGAACGAATTATCACAAACGTTTCTTTGTCGGGCTGCCTCAAGTGATCAGTCACCCATTCGCGTTTTTACCAGTTCACGACATCTATGTGGCTAGACAGCATGGTCCTTATTGCATATGCATACAGCTCTTCAGCTGATTGGATGACGGCAGGCGTACGTCAAGCATGCAGAATGGCAAAAAAAACCAGAAATTCGAATATTGTGAGAAGTTCTCTAAGTCTCAAAAAGTGATACTTTTTCGCAAAGTAAGTAAAGGACTGGGTGTTCGTTGTTCGATACGCTAACTAAATAATAAGGCTTCAGTTTTCACAGCGTTTCATGGTTTCAGAGATTCCTTCTTAATAACCACGCTACGATAAACTTCATTGGCTGGTGTTATTCCAAAAAGCCACCAGTCTCTCAACTATTTTCCAACACCATTCCGTACTTGGGAAAGAAGTGCTGCACAGGAAGTCTAGTAGTCAGAGCGCTCAATAAGGCTCCTTATCCATTATTTAAACTGCATTTTAGACAGCATTATTCAGTCAGAAATAAGTAATGGCGCCGAAATATTGAGCTGACGTTATACCGAAATTACGTCTTGCAGGGCGCGGTCGTTCAATTTTAAAACTTTACTGTTTTAGGAAGTACCAACTCCTTCAGTCAGCAGAAATACGGTTTGCAAACAATTAAATGTTCGAAAAGCAGTAAGCGTGGTATTACTGCATCCTGCCTGAAATGCACGCACAAACATCACCTGGAATAAACAGACACTGCAAGAAAGAGACAAATTGATCGCTCCAGCATTCGTCGGCATGAACTTTCACTCACTTCTGAAAGCAAGTTCCGTAGATTGCTAACAAAAACTCTAATCAAGGTAATGCGGTCACAAATCTTTCTACTAGTGGTTCAAATTACGCTGTCCTACTTTTCGACAGGTAAGTTTTCATATTAGGAAAAACGAATGCCGCTATTTAAGATAATATGATCTACAGTATCAGCGCATTTGCAGTGCTTCTGCAAACACCAGGAATGTGACCAGACCAAATGCCGCCTCAGCTGGTCACTGATGACTGAGAAAGTGACAGGTAGACAGCAGATATTATTTATCTGATTTTTCTCGGAAGCTATAAATACGCATAGTTCTCACGAAACCTGTCAGTCTGCAACAGTCAGACGGCTCAAGTTTTCACTTGCGAAGTTGATATAGCGATCTGAAACCTGTTCAGAGAATCTTGATAAACAATAGTTCTTTTTCTATGCTAAGCAAAAAGCACGTAAAAAGGAAAGGAAAACATGAAATTCACATCTGTGCAATACGCGATATTTTGTTCTTCACTTTTTGACAGGTTAACGAAGTCTCAGAAACACTAATATTGATACTAATGTTCTATTAATACTAAAGTGCACGTGCTAGTCCTCAGTCCAGCTTAGTTAATGTACATTTAGTCCGTTTCAGATCCAAAATAAGAATGGATTAAATGGATTTTACAGTTAAACTCTGACTATGGAAAATGAAATTATTTCGTTGCATAATTTGCACTTGCGTTGAATAAACAGAAAAATAACCATTCGTACGACTGAGCTAAAGCCAACCTTCCTTACATTTAATGAAAATCACTCAAAAAATCTTTTGCAATAATTAAAATTAGGATTAGAAGTCCACAATTAACGTTGTTATAACAGAACGGACGTCGCACTGAAAGGGGGTTTCGGCTATCAGAAGCTGCAAAGTACTTCGGCAGGCGACAACTTTCACATCTAAAAAGCCGTTAATAGCGCGCTGATCCATCGAGCAAGAAGATTACATGCAGCCAGAAGCTGAGGTACACTTAAATCGAATGTCGAAACTAGAAAACAGCATACGAGATAAGTAGAGGGAAGCCTCGTCAGACGTGCTAGTTTACGCCAGCTGTTATTAATAATACTTCTCCAGAATAACATTGTTCTACGGACCAATTCAAAGAGACTACTTGGGAACTTCTAACATTTAAGCTCCTTGAAAGATTAGCTAACACAAGTTGGGTTGGTGCATCAGATAAATAAAGTCAATAAGTACCTGTTCCAGTATGAGCAGCAGTAGTGGCCGTATTTTTGGACGCCCTATGACTTCACGTCATTCTAAAATTGTGCCTATGACGAAAATGGGTCTCTTTATGAGATGGTGATTGGGCTTCACTGCGACAAAGGCTTCGTCGTTGGGAATAAACAATGCCCATGATTAAACAGCTTGGGTCACGGACAGACGGGTAAAAACCCATTAAACTAATAAGTGGCACTGGTCGTTCATACTTCTCCTGCAGAGCTGTAGAAACTCTTGAATGCTTTTCATTCTAACTAATAACTACCTAATAACCTCTGAACAAGCGCTCGCTCTTTAACTGCAAACCATACTGGCCGCCCGAGTAAGCAAATTTCAAGAATAGGTTGCACTTATTTCTCGCTACTTCCATTCGCAAGCGCCATTAAAAATTTTCCGTATTTGCTTATCATCTGGCTGCCTGTTCAATGCTATGTTCTTTTGGTTCATCTAAAACTGAGGATATCGACCAGCTTTGCTAGCTTAATCAGTGATCCAATTTGCTCAATTCTGAGCATTTCGTGCGCAGAGAAACGTCAGCTGTAATTGTACAGATCTGGCATTTGGGATTCTCGAGTGAGCTATAAGCAAGAAGGAGCAAACACTTAACAGGAAATTTTGATTTGTAGAGACTATCACTGATGCTTTGCGCTGCAAGCTAAGCATAAAATTAATTGCTACCCATTGCTGTTCGATCTATGAGGTCAAAAACATTTTCTTTATACGAAAACATTAGGAAAAGCATTACGTTTCGTAAAGTGGTCTTGGTCTTGAGATTTCCAAAGGAAACAAGGTTTTGTAAGTGTCATTCTCACTACGACCTGCACTCTGAGGTCACCTGAAATTATTTTCTTGCCTTAGGTCCATGTAGTGACCTCTTGTGTATTCTTGCTTTATCTCCTTGAAATGAACGCTGTGAACATGAAACCGCACTGTCTTTTCACCTATGCTCACCACCATGTTAGACTGGCACAGTAGGTTGGAACCAGCGTTGACAGAAATGACATCAACGCAACAACACGCTGCAGTGACAAGAGGTCACATAAACGTGGAATTGATTTTTGATCTATCAGTTATCAGAGGACAACATTTACTGCTGCAATAATTTTAAATTATGTTTGCTCGTAATTGCCAGCAATACAACTGCTTCGTGCCATTGATCCTTTGAATTGCAGAAGCCAAGAGTAAGCATAAGCCATAATTGCCTGTGCCGCGCATAGAGTAGACAAGCAAACAAGATGAAGAAAGAAGTGAACATTGCACCTATTTAAGGAATAAACTGCTTTAGTGCTGTTCAGAAACTTCGCTGCTACGAACCCACTTCAAACATTCTAAATTTGCCAGCAGCAGGCCTGAAAAATTTTAATCGTCACAGCAGCAGTTCTGAACAAAAATCCCCCAAAACTAGCAACGAATTCCATGGCTTTCTGCGAACTTCTTTACCAGTTCACTCCACGGAAGATATTAGTAATCTACGTGTACCATGTGAACCATCGGATAAAGCCAGTGTCTAACTTTGTGCATTCTTTTTAGCCTGTCTCATCGATTTCTTAGCATAATGTGACGTTTCAAGACTCTTTTTAAACCTGATTACCGCGAAGGAAGAAAGCGCACCACGCCAAGTGAATTTCATCAGTTACTGGAAGCTGGATTGGAAGTCATATTCCCCATAGTAGCTTCATTTTTGCATTATCAAGCAGAATTCCTACTGCTTTTACCATTTTTGCAAAGAAGTGACAACGCCTAATGTCCCTTAGGCAAAACCACAAAACTTTTCATTTAAAAATGTCTGACAAGCACGTGAGAAACTTAAAGTAATACCGCTCCAACTAGCCTGTTCTCATGAAGATCAATTGCGCTAGCTGCCACCGCTTTAGTCCTCCAAGGAGATTCACGAAGGTTAAAATAGCGGCATGCACAATTAGTTAGCTTTCTGTGATGTGTCACATGCCAGCTTCATTGGCGCTCAAAGTACATGCAGTATAGATCGTACAAGAAACTTCAGTACAGCCACTGTTTTTTGCAACCATTTGAGACGCGTTTGTAGACACCTGCAAGACTCAAAATCCAAAGTAGAGCCAGATGTCCTATGCATGAAATTCCTTCAGACAGGGAGCGTGCTAAAAATGTTGGATGAACCCCGTAAATAGCAAGTGTGCTTTAACAAGCAACTTTAAAGTAAGCTCTTCCAATTCCAACGCTGTAGAAAGTGTAAGAAGATGGCTGTTATACATGAGTGTAGTTATACAGGGGGTGTAAACAACTACCAATCATAGGAGAACGCACTTGTGTTAGTGCATGAGAGTACATTTTTGAACAGCTTCACAAAGTTTCCTAAAACACCGTTAACTCAACTCAGGACCACGTTGCTTAAACAAAATATGAAGCAGTGGAATAGCCACAAATGCCCATCTGAAGTTGCAAATAACAGACCTTACATAAGATTCTTTGTTTTGGTTTGGAAAAGGCTTTCGGGATATTAGTCGTTCAGTATTAAGCATGTATGCATGCTATATGAGCTCTACTGTTGTGATTTTTCCACAAATATTAATAAAACATGGGTACAAGGCATCCTTACTCCCGCTAACACAAAAACTTATAGGCTGGCTAAAAGAAATGTGATTCTTCTGCTCCTCATAAGTTTCTAATTTGTTTCAATCATAATATTAATATTTTGACTTTTCAAGGCCGTGTGAGCTCTACATCCTTGTTTCTTCTACCTATGCAGAAGGTTCATGCGTATTTTGAGTTTTACGCAGCTCCATACCCGAAATGAAAGCGTACGTAGCGTGACAAAATGATATCAAATTAGCAGGCACATTACATAAGGCACAGCCCCTATCGAAAAGAGCTTCCTCATTTACCATTAGAAGGAGAAATCTACCTTTTCCTCCTGAGTCACCCTTGTCAGGTTTGGCCTTTTTGGATTGTAGATAAGTCGAGCACTAACAACGCTGCGTCTTTCCTTACATTTCGAAACATTTCATTGAATAAACGTTACATTTTCAGGTAAAGCAGAATCATGTCCTCAAGACATCCCTCGTTTGTTCTCAGGATGTCTTGTTAACAACAGCCTATGGGAAGAAATTTGCGAATGCAGTAACAAAGATTGTGAACACATGTTGTACTACATGCGCAGATTTCTCGATAAGTACGAAGTCATGTGTGAACGTGAAGTTCTGAAACGATATGATCATGTTGTTACAAACCACTGGGATCGCTCATATGATGACCTTGACATTGAAACAGGTCCAAGAACTAACAAACACCTTATTCTTTTGGTAGTTATCCCACTTAGCGTTGGCGCGCTGGCGGTGGTTATGATCTTTTTAAACTACCACTGCAAGATGTGCTAATCTATGGAAATAAATAAGCTTCGAATAACACGTTCTAGCGATGATTGTTGAATACTAACAATCTGTTATTACGCGATTTGCAGAAAAGCCATATAAAGCCTCATTTGGAAAGCTTTGAGAGAAATAAGTAGGCGTATGTGGATCAGCGTTGTCCTAGCCTAACAAGCAAATAGCAATTTCGCATCAGAAAAGCTAAGCCACTAGCAATCTCATCATCACAGAACAAGTTCATAGAGTTGGAAACCTTACCATTTGATTATACAAACCGTTATTAATATTATACATTATACAAATAAAACTATTATACAAACGTGCTTTGAAGTATAATGAGAGCAGTCGTGGAGAACATGCCGAATGAACGTTCCAGTCCTGGTGAGTTTCTGTAGTGAAGTCCAGTTTGAGTCCGCATAGCATATTGCTGTCATTTTGGGCCAGTACGAAAAATTCGGACTGCAGGAAGTTCATATCGATCGAATCCGCCTTATCGACGATTTAAACATAAAAAATATGATCAACAAGGAGAATTCTAATTTACAAAGAATAATTTGCTCTTCCTGTTCAAACATTTCAAGAAAGTAGTCTAAGTATAATAAACTTCTTTCATATATTTGTCTTTGGGCGAAAAACGTTACCCATTTTTCGTCTTACGTGTTCAATAAGACCAATATTGGCGTCAGTACCTACATCGCATTCGTTCAAAGTTTCGACCATATAAACTGTGCCAGAGGTAGCTGCACCGGCACCCCAGCCAGCGCGGGCAAAATCCGTCCGTGGAAGTGCGGCCCAAAAAACGACATGGGGGCACGGACTCGACAGCGA
>KN538383.1:1530177-1564787 GCA_000797535.1 Trichuris suis | reverse complement strand
CAACACTGAGTTTCTTGTTGACTGAAACCTCAGATTGTATTTGAAATTAAATCTAAACGCTCTGTCCCAACATAAGGGAAGCAGAATGTAACTTACTTCACGAAAGATTCCTGGAATGCATTTAATGAATTTATTCAATAGCTCGTTTCAAGTACGTCTACGAAATCGCTGATAATCAGATAAAACAGCAATCATTGATTAAGCAATGAACCTCTCCACTGTCCTGAAACAAACTGCCATGCCCAAGCGATTTATTTCACGGGGCACGTGACTGGAGAACCACAGGAAAATAAATACTTCCTGCCAACTCGAAGTTATAAGTCACGGGACCCAGACAAGGATGGTCCCATTAGAGAAACACAGAGAACGGAGCTCTCTTAACCCACAAACGAATACGTGGTTCACTGGTACATAGTCATCAGTTTTCTAACCACATTACCTTCATCGTGCAGTCGAATTTTACATTCAGTTACAGTCATTTTTAAAAATTAAAGCTAGAAATCCAGTCCTGCTAAAACGTGCAACAAAGAGAATGCATTCAAAGATACCACATTACCGTGGCAAACATGCTCTGAATTAAAAGGAATACTCTAACGATTCACTAAATCGAACTCAAAAAACCCAACTGCGCTTGGATGCCTATATAAACATCCATTTTCAAACATTCGGACCTTAGGTCCCTATTAAACAGCACTTGAACAGCAGATATCCCGTTCTGACAGCTAACCACTCCATTGTTCATCAAGCTTTCTTCAATTGTGAATAGCTGGTCATCCTAGGAGCGACGCCAATTCAAATGGAGCAACGAAATAATAGTGACTTTATCCATTCGCAAAGTGCAACTTTCAAGTTATAATTGCTTATATCTTGTACTGCGTCAAGCCGCAATGACGTGCCACATTTGCAAACACAAAGGAATGCTTGCGCCTGCAATCAGTAGTTGTATTTGATCACTATCATTGGCAGCCGAATCTGCCGCCAATGACAATGATCAAAGTTACACATGGCATTCAGGCATTAAGGTTAAGTTTGTCCATTCGAGTGGTTTAGTATTCCTTTACACGTATAGGTAACACGATTAAACGGTCCTTCTAGCACACGAATTCTTCAACTGCACCAAACATCGATGTTGATAACCTAGTCCATGCTTATCTTTAAGTGCAGAAAGAATCCAAAAGTCAAGTTTCCTCCTTGGAAACGGTTGGATGGGTGAAGGCGGCGTGAAGTTGTAGGTTGATAACGTGTGGAAAATTACAGCCAGGATATGCCAATAATAGAAGTTTACTAGAGCGGGATGCGTTTCGTAGTCACGTGATAGTCAAGATAAAAGTATATTTAAAGAAAGTAAAATAGAAGCAGCCGCTATATATGGAGGACTAAAGTTGACCTTACAACCGGTGTGCGTGTCCCTGAACAAACCGTTTAAAGATTATATGCGTCAAGAGTGAAACAAGTGGATGTTGAACAGAGAAAAGTCTTACACAGTTGGCGGCTCCATATGAGCTCTGTCTTTAGAAATACTGTGCTCGTTTGTAATAAACACATAGAACAACGTTAAAGCAAAGACTGTTAAATCTTTTAAACAGTGCTGCACCTCTAATGCCTCGGATGGCATAGAAGGCAAATTATTGAACAACGATGAGAACGACGACGAAAATGATACGTCCAGTTCAAATGCACATTATGATTGCCTTCATAATGAAGATTTCACTTTTCGATTCATACATCCGATGATCGAACCTAGTTGTAAACGTAGGTGCCTCATACGAATTACTGTTGATGTCGCTTTTGAATGAATTATAGAATGATTGGAAACTGCTTGCTTCATCACGTGTCGGGGGAATTTCGAATGTCCACCGAACGCTGAACTGTTGCTACTGTTTGCTTACCATGATGTTTATGGGAACCACTGTGGTCTCCTCTTGTGTCGCCGTTGCGAGCCATCTTCCTCGTCGTTTTCTGATAATACATCGTCTTCTGTACCAACCAACGGGCCTCAGATTTTTACTTCGCTCTACGCGTTTATCACAAACTGACACAGTAGTTCCAACGATGGAGCTTGCATAGCACCTCCAACTGTATAAGACTTCTCGCGCTCATGCTCTTTAAGCAGTTTGTTCAGGCACACGTCCAAAGTTGACTTTTGTTTTTAATTTCTTTCGGCCAACCAGACATGGTGGTATTACAGAGAATGCAGTCTTTTCGTGTCCAGTGCTCCTTATTTATTAGCAAGGATTAACACATTCACGATCCACGGTTATATTATTAATAGCTGCTTTTTTGCGCTACTTATTGCGCTTTGCGAGGGCTAGTTTGGAATCAACTTTAAATAAACTTATTGCAAAATGTCGGTTTCTTATGAACCCAGAAACACCATCATTTAGAAACCAATGAATGCAAAATCAAGAAATTATTAGGTTGGAACGAGAGCGCTGATATCATTTGTCAGCCATGGGTTTTCATGATTAGAAAACATTAAAGGTGCTTGAAAATAGAAAGCAAGCCGTGGAGAAGCAATGCTGCAGGGTGTCCTCATTCCTTATTTTCACAGTGACTTCTCGGAAATTCATGCATCCTCAGGCTCATCTGAGCAGTGCATTTTGTTTTTGTTCCATTCAAGCGTTCGATCAAGTGAAGCATATGGTTCACTCTGCTCCTTATGTTAAGCATGCCCTTAGTCTTCGTAGAATAAAACCATGCTTTGCTACATTCACAGCGTTGGACTTCCAAGACACGCAATACCTGGATGTCCGTCAGGCCTCGATTCAGAAGACCTATAGCTATACTATTCAGAAGTAATTCACGGCCAGAACGCTGTGACAGTTGAGCGGAGACACAACGGGGAGTTACCAGCTGCCGCGGATGTCAACCAAGAAAGGCCATGGACAGACCGATAAAAGTTCCAAGGTCGTTGAGCACTCTTCTCAGTGCTCGCTCAACCCACGATTGAAGATAATCAGTCGAGAGAGCCTTTTTCACCTAAGGCGTATAAGGGAGGAGAAAAACTTCAAATGTTCTGCATGTAACCCTGGCAGCGTTTTCAGCATAATACAGATAGAACAAGTTTACTGCCTAAGATGCAAAATGACTACTTAGGCATGGTAGTAACATATAACAGAGAAAACACAACGCTTAAAATAGGATTTCAGATATCATGGAAAGACAGTGTCTTATCGCCTCATTTGTGTTCAATCTTTTGCGCACAGATTTGTTCGGTTCTCCTAAAAGAGCAGAACCCTTAACGCAAATTCACGGATTAAAAATTTACCTCTCTTCGGTCCACCGAAATGTCTTACTTTACAACAAAGCAGGTGATGCGTAAGAATCAGTGTGCTACGCGAAATCTGTGCGGCCCAAGCTGAAAAACTTCTTTGCATATTTTGATGCCAGGCTGACGTTCTTTTCGGATTCGGAGCGCACCTCTTCTTCCTAGAATAATTCACTAAACGTAGATTATCTGACATTACAGTAATATGCCATGCCATCAATAAACGGCGTTTTTTCCTGAACTCTTCTATTGGATTGGCCATAGTACTGTAGTACTCTAGTATGGGTCTTACATCGGCCACATCGCCCGCTGCGATTGCTGAAACTGCAAAAAATAACACGAAAAATACTTTGAAAATCACCGACCCGTTAACAGTGCTGCAAGGTCGACAAGGTCTGTGTCCTGGTCATTTCCGTCCCACTTTGGCACTAGAAGGGTGTTCTCTGGTTGCAACTGAGAAGCCTTTGGGTTCCAATCGATCAAAATAACTTTAGAAAGATCTCGATTTAGGCAAGATAAATCCTGTAACATTCAAAGCATTGCACAAGCTGCCCTATGCACAACTGCCATACTTTCACATGCTCTCCTTTAACATACTTAGTTGCGTCGCGATAAAGTCGATACATTGCCAAGCCCGTAGGATCTAAGCTTTCGATAATTGGATGAGCAGTCTGCGAAGGCGGTCTACTAGCGAAGCAACCAAGCTAGTAAAGACTCACCAATCCTGGCTCGTGAGTGAAGATGACTAATTCAAAGTGAGGATATCCAACTTGCTGAATGAAGTGTTCTACTCCAGGTCGCTTCTTAAACCTCCAACCGGTCTGATACTTAAATAAGGCCGTGAAAGTCCAACTTGGTTCAAAGCTTTTTGCGAAACATACTGTCCATTCAGGGTGGACTAAAACACCGCTCAATTCAACCACGAGCGTAATTGGAGGCTGATAATACGGTTCCTTCAATTGCTCTGGCAACAGCTTCTCCCGACTTGGTTCCTTGATGTACTAAATATTGGGGTTTGAAAATTTACTAAAAAATATTGACAAGTGAAGAACCCACCTGTTCAAACAGCCGGCACTCTTTCCAAGATCGGAGAAGTCGCTGTTTCACAAAAGGCACTGCACCGAGAAAGCACGTATAAAAGAAAGGTACAAAAATGAAACACAAGCAAAACTTACGATGCGAAAATTCGTCTTCTACCTTAAATATACTTGGACATGAAACCGAAAAATATTACTGCAGAACATACCTGATTGCCAAGTTCGTCGGTTGGTGGAGCTCCCCATCGAACTATTACAAATGCAGCAACGCCGGAGGACGCCGCTAATAAACAGGCCAAACCAATCCTTGTGTTTCGTTGGACATTTGCCGAGTGCTCCCTTTTTAAGTCGTCTTTGGTTTTACTAGCGAAGGAACTTCCTACTTCAAAAATTGTTGATAGCTTTGCAGGAGAACGAAGCTGCCGAAGTAGAGTCACGTGCACTGAAACATAAAGACAACTACTGGAAAAAGAACTTGATAGAAAGAAAGGTAAATACCGCCAAACTGTGCACCAAAATGAGGCTGGCGCAAAAAATGCGACAGACTTCTGCTGTAAATCGAACTGCAAATCGGTCGAAAAGAAGGAAGGCATCTAAGAAGCAGCATCTCGCACAATTTTGCACAGCTGGCTGGCTGCAATTGCAGCAACAGATACAACCCTACAAAAACGTGAACTGCTAATCAGAAATATAATTGCAAAGTATGAACACGAGTCTAGTAATTGACGAGAGTATTTACGGAGTACACATTTCAAGAGTGCCACTATGTTAAGTGCATACGATACTCCAATGCTCTGACGAAGCAGCAAAATTAGAAAACAGTTAATAAAGCCTATTTTCTACCATACCTATGAATAAGCCATCCGCTGTAGTATGAACATAAAAAATAGCAAAAACAAAGATTCGACCATTGTTTCAAACAGATAACTGAATGAATGATTATTCAAGCCATTACCTTGCCGAGTGGTTGTAATTGCTAACATGATTCCACGCTATTCTATGGAAGCCATGGATAGATGGATAAACGGATTGCTGAGCAGGACTCTAGTTTTACAATCACGGTGTTCAGATAAATCAAAATGAATCAGAGAAGAACATGCAGTCGTTGCAAAGCTCCTACACCTAACATCTTAACCCGCTAGAATTCAAATCCATTTAAAACAGCTTTACTGCGTCGACAACAATCATAATCGATTTTCAGTTCACGGCTTTGGCCCGTTTTGTGTGTCTGTAATTAAACTTCAAAATGCCCTACCAGCGAATGGATGAGCAGATTATTAGGGAAAATACAGAACAATGTCTAACAGCGGTTAGACGGCTACGGTTAGACATTGTTCTGTATTTTCTCTAACAATCTGCTCATCCATGCTCTGGTGTAGGGCATTTTGAAGTCTACTTACAGACACACAAAACGGGGCAAAGCCGTGAACTGGAGATCAATTATGAAAATACCGAAGCCCGTTACAAGACACCCCGTCTTCCAAAACGTCGATACCCTTGTCAAATCTACACATCTTGAAATTCGATCCATAGCTATCAATAGAATTATGAACAAAAACCACAATGTTACTGGAGGACCTCCGTTACACTGAGCTGCTGGAAACGGCATGTATCTGTTACAGTCAAAGTGATTCGCAAATGAAAAGAACTAGGTGAGCAACGGGTAAATACGCAGTGTTCTTTGTTCAGATAACTTCGTGGATTTCGAATAATTAGGGCTGCGATGCCAGTGCACTAATAAAACGTTATTCATCGTTTTATAAACAACAGCTCAGCCATTTACAAGTCAGTATTTCTGCTATTTATCCAGAGACACTCAGAAATAGCCGTAGAACAAAGCCGATTCCAAAACAAGCGAAACAACAACAGACGGCAAAAAAACCTGTACAAAATCAGTAACCAAATCAAATGTCCTACGACTACCGCCGCTAGAATGACCATCAGGATGGTATAAAACAATACAATTAAACTGACATATTTAGAATGCGAAAGCGCACTTGCGGTAGCTTCTCTTCGGTCTCAAATGAGAAAATTCTTTTAGGAATTTTCTGTTTTTCTATCTTAACTTTTGGTTAAAAGGTTCTTATTCTGAACAGTACTGACGGTGTTTGCTTTTTTGGATGAGAATTTCGTTGACGCTTGCTATTCCTTGCTAACTTCGGTGACCGAGATCACGTGCAATAACACGAGAATATGTACTGTCACTTCAGGCTACTATAAAAATGATTTTCTCACTCTCCTTATAAGCGATTGGTTAAGCACTCTGCCCTGACTTTGAGCAATATTCACACTAGCATTTCAATCAAGTCATTATCCACCAGGTAAACGAAGTAGACGTTTTTGCAATGTATTCCTAGTTCTTCTTTGCATCTTTCGTGAGAAAAGTACGCAACGTGGTAAAGGCATTGTTTCTTATGTTAGTTGAACTGCCGGCACGCGAACAGCGCTTTAACCAAAGTCAACTTGGTTGCATTTAGCTACTTTGACCAGCTCATGGCTGTATAATTATTCACTTTACGTACAGTTGCACTTTTGCTATTGGCAGATTAATGAGTTATGTAATATGGTTTCTGTGTTGTTCAACAAGCTTTCTCCATGAATTTTAAAACACAACAATTAAGTAAGAGAATGCAAGTTGACTCTAAAGTGATTCACTTTTAGCATTTGGTTCGTCATTCCAACCACTGAAAGCCTTATGGCGGCGCACTTTAGATAAAAAGCAATACTCGTTCCAATTCAAGTAGTACCTGCGCGCACTTATCGTACAGCATCTGTTTTGGAGTTGTTTCCATGAGCGAGGATGAAGATTACATGTCAGATAGGATACTCAGCCAATGGTATGTTGAAGTATTGTTTGCAGATGTCTGTGAAAGCTCTTTTAGCCCTGACGTCAGACCTGGTGTGGTTGGACCCAGTCTGGCTAAACGTTATCGAATGGATAAGAGGCGGGAAGAAGCCAACGTCAAAAATCGTCAGCTCAAAACAAGCGAACTCGAGCGATCCACTTTAGAGTCCGGTTTGAAAACGGCGCTGCCCGAAGACAACAAAGGTTATGCACTGTTAAAGAAAATGGGATTTAAGCCGGGGTCCTCGATTGGCAAGCGCGCTGCGGAATCCAACAATTTGGGACTAAACAAGGGCCCTTTAAAGGAGCCATTGCCTGTCACATTAAAAGTCGACCGCTCTGGATTGGGACACAGCGAAGAAATCGCTCGTAAAGCAAGAGCTAAATTGGAAGACACGATTGCTATAACTCGGACATCTCAAACTGACTTCATAGCGAGGTAAATTTGAATTTTTTGTCCTTTACGTGTTAGGTATTCACAGTAGGATAAATCTTTTTAGAAAAAGGGAAGCAGAAGCTTACAGAACACTAACAAAAGATTTGCGTATGGCTCGAAAGGCCTGCTACGATTTAGACTGCACTGCGGTAGGTGGAGTTGGATTACTTGTTTTGGAACATAGTCTAAACCATTGCAGGGAGTTCAGACTCCGGTGATGACGAGCTTTTGGCCAAAAGGTGCCTTGAAATTGGAAGACGAAGAGGAACCTGACGTCTCAGGGGATCGCAATCCGACTGCGCAAGCAAAGCTTTCCGCAGAAGAAATAACGTCACTGTTGAAATCGTTGATAGAATACTTGAGAAAAACTTATTTTTATTGTTTGTGGTGCTCTGTTAGATATGAAGGTGAGTAGCTACTTTTCCCATGAATTTTGTTCGTACTCTTTGGATTTTTCCTTTGCGTAAAATGGCTGTAGATCAATTACTTGATCGTGAGGAAAGATTGAGTAGTTATCTTATGCCTATAAAAAAGCTGAACTTCCGAGGAGGTTGGTTATCTACCAATCTTGCGACTAAGTTCGCACATGAGTAGTGCTCTCTATGGAGGAAAGCTGCTTGATTTTTTTTTGTTATAGATTTAGACGACATGAACGAAAACTGTCCCGGTGATTCAGCTGATTTGCATACATAGAAAGCTGCAGCACTTAGTTTTCTTGGAATAAAACTGTACAGAGTAGTTCTCGCTACGTTATTACGACTAATGGTTGTTATATCCTGCCTGTCTGCCTCACAAAAATTGGAATACTTGAATAAGTGACTTAGCATTTAGACTAGCGGACTGCAAGTTGCCTTCATTCGCGCTTACTAAGGGTGTTCTCCGTTGGTTGGAAGAAGGTCTGCTTTGTTAGCTCAAGATTAATTAAAAACTCTAATGGCCGAGTATCAACAAAAGGTACTAGTTTGTGGCGACGTGCTGGGCAACTTCGTTAATTTATGGGTTCGCATGGAGCAAGTGCTGAGAAAAATTACGAATTTCGAAATGATGCTTGTGTGTGGAGAATTCTTTGGCAGTGATATGACCGAAAACTTGCGAATTACCAAGGGCGAACTAAGGTGTCCTTTGCCTACATACATATTAGGGCCAGTGAAGCCTGATGCTGCGCGCTATTATTGCAATGTTGCTGGTGGAGAGATTGGTCACAATCTGATTTATCTTGGCAAAAAGGGTATGTTCACAAGTGCATCTGGCCTGACTGTAGCATACCTGAGTGGTTTCGAATCAGAGTACGAGGATGAATTTCATTTTTCGGAGGATACTGTTGATCGCCTGATAGCGTCAATTACGTCGCGTCCCAATTTTTCTGGAATTGATATCTTGCTGACTAGCCAATGGCCACAGGGAGTCGAGCATTTATCGCCAGTTGCCCCTGACGTATATGAGGAAGAGGACTTGCGTAGCTCTATGTTGATTACCAAACTTGCAGCCGCCTTGAGACCACGTTATCATTTTTCCGCAAATACGGGCTGTCACTTTGAACGACCACCGTACAGGAACTCCTCTCTCGTTGCAAGGCAACCAGGCAACACGACACGCTTTGTGGGCTTGTCTCGTTGCGGCAACCCGTCCAAACTAAAGTATTTGTTCGCTTTCAACATCATACCCTTTAAGTATCTCGCACCTGGCCAAGCAACTGAAGAATCTGCTGTGACAACTGAATTCCCATACACGGAAACTTTGCAAGAACTTGAAATAAGGAAAGAACAAAAGAAACAGAAGAAACCTAATGAAAACATCAGAGGAAGGCAGTTCTTTTTCGATTTTGCGTCCGTTGAAGCATCCGGTGCTCCTGACAACGAGCAAGGAAGCAGGCAAGTCAAAGTTGGAGCTTTATCGCAGTGAGATAAATACTTTCAGTTATCGAAAGCGCAACCGAAGAGAGTATGGTGGTCAGGAAAAGAGGGCGAACTACGGCCCATGTTGGTTTTGCCTTTCCAGTTCTGAAGTTGAAAAGCATTTGATTGTATCCATCAGCGACAATGCTTATTTGTCGCTTACGAAAGGTGGTCTTTGCGACGATCACTTTTTGATATCCTCTATAGGGCACGTCCAGTCGATTAGCGCTGCAGATGACGAAATCAAGGAAGAAGTAGAACAATACAAGTCCTGTTTGAAACGTTACTTTGAGGATCAGGGAAAATGTGTCGTTTTCTTTGAACGCAACTATCGTACGCAACATATGCAAGTACACGCCGTGCCCTTGCCAGCTGACAAAGCGGTGAACATTAGAGCGTGCTTCCTGCAAACGGCTGCCAATCATGGATTTGAACTGATGGAAGTTGCCGAAGATGTGGAAATAAGCGAAGTAGTCAACCCAGGCTGCCCTTATTTTTACGCTGAACTTCCCTATGGTCAGAAATTGTTGGTGCTTCGCATGCGTCAATTTCCCGTTCATTTTGCACGCGAAGCACTGACGCACAAAGATTTGCTAAACTGTCCGGAAAAGGTCGACTGGCATAACTGCGCACTGACAGTGGAAGAGGAAACTCAGCTGGCTTTGAAATTTCGAGATTCGTTTTCAAAGTATGATTTTAATCAAGTCTTACTTCCATAATAATAAACACTTGCTTCTACTTGTTGTCCTGGCAAGTTTTCCATGTTTTTTATGTCAATTTCATTGAATGCAAAAAAGTTTTAACTTTTTTCCGTAAGTTAATGAGTCCTTCATTTTTATTGTGATACAGTGTAAGTAAACTGGAGGACTATCTACACGCGATAAAATTCTATAGTTTGAAAATTTTCCAAAGCAGAATAGCTCAGACAGCCAAAGTTATGCAGACTGAGAAATTTGGCAGGGGTTTGCGGGCATCCACTTCTACTTTGCTGCCTACAGGAAGCTAGCCTGGACGAATATCATGTAATTTATTTTGAATGAAATGCACATTTATAGGCAAAACTGGGTAAACGCAATGGAGGCTTAGGGTCTTGAATAGCGGAATTCGGTATGAAGTCTGCTGAGGATAACGACGTAGCTTTCTCAAGTCGATAAGTCAGTTTTAGCGTAATTAGTCGAATGTCTATGGCTACTAGTTGGCACGTCAGTCTTCCTCACAATTTAGTTATCACTGGAAGACTGTGCTTTCATTTTCATTAGAAGCGCTAACTGGAAAATTGGCTGAACGTGATCCGTGGCGACAGGTTAAAGCAAGGTGAACTGAACAAAACTGCGATCGATGCGGACAGTTCGCACGTTGTCTCCAAGCACAGTACTACTAACTTGTCCTAACATTGTATAATTTCGCAGATCTAACGAGATGCGGCGGTTTCAACGCAGTATGGTTGTAAGCATTTAAATCAGCATGTAATCTACGTCTTATTGGTAAAATGAAACTATTTCAAGCAGTTCTCTGCTGAAAGCTCCAAAGGGGACACTTATACTTTCCTTGTGTTGCAATCTTACTCATCATATACCGTAAGAATATTTAATACGAAATACGAGATCTATGAAAAAAATACTGAATATGGTAACTAAGCCTGCATGGAGCCACGTATTTAGCAGCTGAAGCTATAAGAGAAAAAACTTAAGCTTATCTGCAAAACAGAAAGTGTTTGCATTCAATAAACTGAAAAGCAGTACAACATTTATGGCAAGAAATAACCGAGATATGACCCGTTAAGCTATCTCTCCGCTAAGCAGAAGATGACATTTACAGACGTAAAACGCTGTAGTGGCGTCATATTTCATATTCTTCCTGTAAAACCGGTAGAAACTGTTTATTAGCACGAAAGAGTACAAACCTGGAAAGAAATACGTGTGCCTGTAAGCTTTCCTATTCAGGTTTGTACTTTTTCGTGCTAATAAACAGTTTGTTCGCATTGCAGAGAGAATACGAGATGTTGAGCAGAACGCAATGGAAATTAAATAAATTAGCATAATTGTTGACCATCTAGTCGTCAAGAAACGCAATTGAAGGCGGAAGACAGTATTCCCGAACTTGATTCTTCTTTGTACCTGACCATTAGAGTTTCACTATATAAACCTGAGCATCATACCCTGATTGTTAGTTCTATCATTGAGCATGTAGTGTGCGTTGTGTACGAATAAAGCGATCATACGGTCTGGCAGCAATAACAATAATCATGATCAAAAAGATGAAACTCATTTCAGGGAAGTCTTTCACATCACTGATAAGGCTCAGCAAGTGTCGACTGAACCGCTAAAGAAATAGTCTTGAATAGGACTCGTAGGAAGGATGCAAATAACTTTGCAGTAGTGTAATTGTCAGATCTTTCCTATTTCGTGCCCATAGGCATACTGTAACTCTGCAAAATCACTGGGGAAAGCAGGTTCAAGGGTTTGAAACTTTAACAATTTCCATTGAACACCCACTTTTCGTGTAATTGCGCACATTCTTAAGCTCATCTGCGGAACCAATTTTCCCCTACGCTGCCTGACCCGCCTGGCGCTTTTGTGTCACTGCGGACATCTGGAAGCAAGTAGTGAGAGCGGCAGTGTTAACACATTTTTTGCATCAGTAGTACATGAGTTAACTTGTTCATTCTTCCTGGACAAACAAGTTAGACTAGCAGTTCCCCTAGGCCATCTAAGCCTGAACCAAAACTTAACACAACTGAGACTTTTGTCATACTTTTTCTACGTAAACCGAAAATGAGAAAATAGCACTGGGTACAGTTGGCTTGTTGCTCACATAATTCGCTGTTCAAACCGCTGTTCCTCATTGCTTTTCTACATAAACTGAAAATTCGTGAACAGTTTCTGTAAGCCTAAGCCTAAGCCTAAACCAAAACTGAAGACAACTGAGACGTTGTTCATACCTTTTCTGTGCAAGGTGAAAACTGCAGGCCAACCATACACAGTGTCAATGGTTCCAGTTATCGCCGTACGTAGAAGAAGAACGACCAGTCTCCTGTCTTAAGTTTTTGGTTTAGGCTTAGGCGGCCTACAGAAACTGCTGGCGAATTACTCATTAACTTGCTCGTCCGCGAAGTGAGCCAGCAACTGTTAGTACTCATGTAGAATTGCGCGGTAGTATACTGTAATTGCGCAGATGAGCTTAGGAATGTGCGTAATGGCAGGGAAAGTGCTCATCCAATAAGAAGCGAGGTTAAGGTGACGCCCCTCAAACCTGCATTTTTCGACGCGGAGATACAGTACGCCTGGTGGGCATGAAATAAGAAACTTCCCAAGTCGGTCAGGTCAAGTCGGTTAGGTCAAGTTGCAGTGCTCCGTCCTCATTGTATAAAGCAACCCTGGCAAGATAAAAGTTGGCCAGTAAAAGTCCCAATTGCTGCGCGTTCAGAGTAATCAAAAGTGCTTCAACAGATTCAGTAACAGTTATTTTAAAGACTAAAAAAACATGGACGTGACGCTGCAAACTGTTCAACTTGCGTTATCCTGCGTTTACTTACCTTGTACTGTATTTTTAATAGAACGAGCAGAAATACAACATTAACGAAAATGGACGCTGGAGGAGGTGTGACAGTGGTAAATGAAGTACCGGATAACATGCTACGTCTAGTCCGACTTGTTACAAAAGCTTTTTATGGACCAGAATTTAGTGCGCACTCTACTGTTAGTTCTGCCTTTGCAGCTGTTGCTCGTTTAGGCGTTGTTATTGACCTGTTGATAAGGAATGTTAGCATGCGTGAAGAAGAACTGCGCTCCATGCTGAAGTTTGAGCCTAAGCAGTTGCGTGGAGTATGGCATCTTTAAGCACGTCCACTTTGCTGTTTCCTAATGTTTCCATTTTTTAGATTTTGATTACCCTGAAAAATGACAAAATGGTTAAAGAACGGCAAGAAACGGAACCTCGGGCAGAGGGTCGTCCCCTGCGTCATAATTACTACTTCATTTCGTATGCGTCCATGTTAAACATGGTGAAATACAAGTTAGACTTAATGAGGTACTCTGGATACTTTTTCGCTGACACACTACCCTTGTTTGTTTCAGAAAGAAACTGGAATCGCAAGAAAATTCTTCGTCGAATAGATCATCCTTCAAATGTACCAAATGCAGCAAGGTGTACTCTGACTTAGAAATCAGTAAGCCAGATTTATTGCTCTTTCAGTCGCTGAATGAAAAAAGTGAACGTTTTAGACGTGCTGTGGAACGGTCAAGAAATGAAGTGCGTGTACTGTGCGAATATTGTAATCGAAAATGATATTCCTTCCGGTGACGATGTCCTGAGGCATGTGTCTTGCCTGTTTTATTTAAACTGGTAAACCGTTGTTTTAGAACTAGCCTTGCCAAGTTTAACGAACAGTTGTGGCCTTTGTTCGATCTCCTTATTTCGCTGGAAGGTATACAACTGGCGCCGCACTTGTTGGAGCCTGATCCTCCTGCCAAACTTCGTTTGGACAGGCTCAACAGGGAGGACTCGCAAGCATCGAATTTGGAGAATCGATCTGGAAAGCGCGGTAGTCGTGATCTTCATGACGGTGCAAACCTCTCAGGTCCGCAGTTCAAAAGTGTGGTCATTGCTGATAGTGCTACTCAGTTACGTGATGCGCCAAAAGAGATTCCTGCCTGGATGCAATCTAGTACAGTCCGAAATGAGGCAGCATTTCCTAGCACTCCTTCAGAAAAGCTTGCAACAGCAGCGGCTGAAGCTGATTCTAAGCCTAATGACATAGTTATGAAGCTGCTGGCGCATGAAAACATAGGCGAGGAGGCTGGTACAGCAAAGCAGGAAGAGGATGACGAAGATAGCGATTTTGAAGATGTCCCAGAACAGATAACGGTCACCGTTCAGGGGCAGCCTAAATCTTTGGAAGAACTTATGGCAAATCCAGTACTCGTGAATTCAATGACCGAAGAAGAGAAGGAACGATACGTGCAAGTTACACAACAAGCATTCCAGCATTTCTATATGGATTAGAATGTAACAAAAGCCAGACTTAAGTATTTTTAAATACTCTTTTATGAGCACCTTTGAGCTTAATTTTCATTGCGTTTAAATAAAATCTAAGTCGGAACAATTGATAAAGAGGATTATCAGTATGCACCATACAGCAACTGTGGCATGAATCTTCCAGAACAGCTTGTTTCATAATTAGCTTGCAAACATTTGTAACCTATTTAACAATGGAATAAAGCGATTGGAATCTGTAGCGCATGTTGCGTTACTGTAGGGAATGCAGGCAGGTTGGCTGATATAAAAAGCCAAAGAGGGCACCGAAAACTTAGTGTGTGTTGCCTCGTATGAGTGTAACGTTTGCTTGTTCGCAAGTCGTCTGGTTGAAGTAGAGTGCACTGTAGCACCATTTCATTATACCGTTGGCTCCTGTATCTGCTTCTATTATCGTCGAGTGTAATAAACTTAATTAGTCAAGTGGCATGAGTAAGGAAGAGCGTAGCGGACGAAAGGGTGCCGTGGCCGGTCCTCCAGGACCCGTTACATAATCCTTTACGGGGCAAAACTCTCTTTGAATTCCGGCAGTTCTGCAAGCAATCCAAGTTCAAGGACTGCACTGAAGGTGACGAGTGACCAAGGAACTTGTCGTTTAATGAAATCAAAGCCAAGCAGAGTTATTTTTGCAAAAAACGAACTGCGTCTGAAACTTTCGCAGACTGCGTGACTCGTGGTGCAGCGGTTCTTGCAGTAATGTAACTTCACGAGATGGAGAAATGGAAAGTTTTGTTATCCCAGCTCCATCGTTTAAGCTTCCGTTAACACCATTTTGGGTACAGTTAACAGATGCTCCCTAAGCGTCATTTTAGTTAGCCGCATCCCGCTTTGTAAAACCGATGAAGAGTTCCCCTATGCTAAAGTAAAACTTACAGAACGAGAGATGCTCTTAAAGGGAAATTACAAATTGAAACTTTGAGCCTTATTTGGACGACAGGTTGAGCAACAATCGGGATTTATATCGAACACTGCTTCCAACGAGTGGCATTTGCATGCTCTGAGGTCGTGTTTAACCTGCAGAGGACTGATTCGATTCGATCATTTTTTTGGGTTATTGTCATTCATAAATTGTGCGTTATTTTCACCTCAACTGGACGAAGTCAACACTTGTTGAAGTGCCTGTAGGCAATTCGCGAAGAAAGCAATTTGCTTGCAGCCGGACTGCCGTCTTCTTGCATCAATGAACCCGACTAGTTTGAGGCAGTCATTGTTATTCCCCAAACGACAGTGCGCTTAAAATATATACAACCGAAGAGAGCAAGTAAATTACCTACATTAATTCACTAGGCGATACAAGCGGAACAAGTGCCAACTTAACATCGGATATAAGAGAACGCATATTCTCTACAATTCAGTCGTCTGTTAGAAGACATCTGTGCAAGAGTGCAGAAATTATTAGCCTTGCTAGAATGATCATGGCAAAGCTAACTGTGCACTGGTTCACCAGTGCAATCGAAAATGCTAGTCTTCTTCTCATGTCAAAGCCTCAACTAGCAAAAGTTCGTTAAAGTGGTCGCGAAAATTGACGCCATCGAAGCGCTTTCGCTTAAGCTTTGCAAAAGAGAAAAAGACAAGTGAATGATAGTGAAGTTTCAATGCAACCTGAAAACTGCTTAGGAGGTTGTTAGTTAACGTTCTGTGGAAGTGAAGTCTGCATTGGTGTAGTCATGGCTTTGATGGCAATTCCAGCCTACTGATCTACATGGAGTAGCACCGTAACCTGACCAAGCTTTCCGATTCCTAAATAAAATCCAACTCATATAACAAGCGCGGACGTTGGAGATGTTCGTGTTAACTGAAAATAAGTTTATAGTAGCTTTTGGGATTATGCGAAAGGTACGTAGAGAAACAATGATGGATGTGGCTTAATGTCGTAGTTTCCAAGTTCCAACTTCTTTTGGCGTACCTGTCGCTGGTCTGGCGATTTAGAATGTCAATGTCAAATCTTAAGAAGTCTTGTCATTCAAAGGCAATTATTGACGAAACAATGCCCTTTTCCTTTGAAAGCTACCTTTGCAGGAAAGAGAGGAATGCCTGCAAACGACTTTCTTTCGGCTCATTCCCTCGCAAGGCTTCTTAGTACCCTGCAGTTCATCTCTTGTTGTTGTGCTATTTCGCATGTTTACTGAGCCTGTCGACTATCGAACGAACAGCGATACGCCGTGGTGATTTACTAACGCAGCCGTTGTGGCTACCCACTAAATTGGCCTATTTTCGTGGCACTGCGCAGTGTTGACCGCGAGCAATACTGCTCGTAAGTAGGGTGTCATTTTGCTGGAGTGAACTTCTGTTTTGGCGTTAAAACTAAGTCCACATGATTATTGAATGCTTTTTCGGCGCTTTGTTAGTATTACTGCTTGTCGCTGACATACCGGAAGCAACGTATATACTGTTTATTTCGTTAATTGCTTCATGGTGTCTGCGTAATCGCGACTTCTTACGACGTGCCTTGTATACTCTGCCTCGCGATATCAAGTACGTTCACTTTTATGCTGACCTGTGATTACGTTAATCTGTTCTTCCCGCAGAGGCATCTCAGTACTGATAAAAGTGCAATGGTTTAACTACATTGCTGCTAGGTGCAACTATTCAGTTGACTTGTTGTTTGACTGCATTGCGAAGAAATATCCAAATAAGACAGCTTTGGAGATGGCTGACAAGGAACAAGCGTTCACGTTTGATGAGTTGCAGCGGTTGTCTTGGAAAGTTGCCAATTATTTCGGAGAGAAACTCGGTCTAAGAGAAGGCGATGTTGTTGCCATATTTATGCAGAATCGACCCGAGTGCGGCGCATTTCTTCTTGGTACTGCTCGCAAAGGTTTGATATTAGCGCAACTGAATTTTAACCTTCGTCTCGATTCACTTGCACACTGCCTTAATGCCGCCCAAGCGAAGTGCCTTATCGTCGAAGAATGTTTGCTTCCTTGTATCAACTGTTCTGCTTGGTTTTCTCCAAGTTTGATAGTTCATTTTTAGACTTCCAGGAAGCTGTCAACGCAAAACTTGTTAACAATGATTTATCAGTGTTAGTATACGGTGATGATGAACGTGAAACTGCACACATTAATTTGAAGTGCGCCTTACAGACGGTTTCAGATGCGCAACCAATAGGGTACCGCCGTATTGCTGGACACAAAAGTTCGTCATTAGTCTCCGTTTTCCGTTAGAAGTGTGACATTCTTGTTGCAGCTGTGCTCACCTACATTTACACTTCTGGCACTACTGGTATGCCTAAACCCGCGAAAATAACGCATGCAAGGTGAATAGTCACGTTTTTCATACCAAAAGTACGATGATCTCTGCCGCACAATGTATGCTAAGCTTGCACTCAAACGTGTGGCTTTCAGAATTAACTTACGTACTTTGAGCGGTGGGTGCTTTGTACCTGTCTTCTGTAAATTCACCTTTTCTTGTGACGACTGGTGACCGTGAAATAAGAGCTCTCCATTGTCCGTAGCATTCAGAGCTATTCATGCCCCATCTTCAGCGAAGAGCTACACAGTGTATGACGCTCGTCGCTGCTGTAATGTTCACAGTTATCATTGGTAGTGCGCATCACATAAACAATTATGTTTTTCCTCTACCGCTCCAATACCTCTCAGTTTTTCCCCTCTTCGACCTAATTCATTAAGCCCATTTCGTGGCTGCAGAAAAGTAAGCATTGTGCGCTAACGATAGTCCACGAAACCTGCGCAGGAGAAACTTTATAAGAATTTAACTGATAGCATCAACGCATGGTATATAAAAGCAATCACACCCATTGAAAAAATTCTATATTAATAGATTCAAGAAAGGTAAGAACTGAGAAAAGTGGCGTTCGCTTGGTAGAACTGTTTAATTGCTCCTTTTACTGTAGCGCAGCACTTTTAGGATAATTATTGTCACTATTTTCAAACGTTGAATCAGAACTCCGAAAGCCAACCTGCTCAGTTGCTTGCGAATCTTTCATTTTTGTTGCCGGCAAGTTTGTTTTAACTGAGTACTTTAAACGCTTCGTACTTCTTCCAGCGGGTGCGTAGTTCTCCATGTCCCCAACCTTTCATAAATCAGTACTTAATTTATATGCCCAAGATACCTTCCTTCGTGATCACATCTCGTCTAATGACCTCCTTTCCTGTTCGTTTTGCGTGCGAGCGCTTTTTACTGGGGTAACGTTTTTTCTCAGTTGTCTGTTGATTAATGAATGTACAGTTTGTATTTTTTCGTAGCCTAACCGTGGGGCGTTGACCGTTTAAGCTTGAAAGACTAAGATTGCTAGTTTGTCGAAAAATTTCATCTGAACACTGAATGCTAGATTTTTGTTAACATACAAATTTCACATTTTCAGTATTTTGCCGGTACCTCGAGCTACTAACAGGAGTATGCCTTTTCGTTGGTTTTGCGTTGCGACTACTCACGAAGGTAGTACCCGTGCATTATTATTTTTTATTTGCGGGGCGTAGCTTTCAGAACGTGCCTTCTCCCAACGTCAGCGCTGCTGGTAATGACAGTTTTTGTGGTTATAGTCTTGCAAGGCGAAACACAATAGGCAATTCTTTGTCTCAGTAAATGTTGAGTTGATAACAAGGGTTCACTCATCATGAAGCTTCACATTTTCGAAGGAGCTTCATTCATCATGATGATGATATTGGGGTTGTATCCCTATTAGCTTTCTTGCCAGTGTCAGTCGACACTTGGAAAGCACTTTTTGTTGGAAACATTTCAAAAGTGGGACTTCAGTTATTCATTTCAGTTATTCAGTGTTGCCCCTGGTGTTGATACCAAGCGAGTCCCGAAAGCTGTAGCAATTATGTGTGAACTATTGCCAATAGAAAGTGCTTTCAAAGTGTCGACTGATACTGACGAGGAAGTTAACAGGGATATAACCATGATATCATCATCATAAGCTAATCCTTTGTCCAGAACTTTGATATGCGGAGTGCTCCAAATTCATAACATTTTTGCGCGTCGACTTGACGTCACAAGCGTTCCCTACGTGACTTCACGTGACGACCTGATTGGAACATAGCGCCGGGCAGATAGCTGCAACATTTGCCGATTAACGCGACGTCTGTGTAATAGCCATGGATGCCGATAACGGAATCTGGCAACTCCCGAAATGCCTGATATAATTTTGACTTTAATAATGAAAAACGTGATTTTGTCATAAGGATTATAAAATGGAAGAAACCTTTACGAAAGACACCGTTGTTAATAGGACAGACGATTGTGAACAAGACGCTTTAAGAAACTACTGAGCAGAATGCTTCTTCATCCCTGCGGACCCACTTCCCCTTTATAAAAGCTATTAACTTATTTAAGCATTGCACAAAATCACCTTCCTGCTATGTGAATTAAGGTGCGCGTGAAGCATTAAATGAACGTCGTACTTACACTGAGTCACCATCTCAAGATGTCACGTTGCGTTTTGGAATGCACAGATGTGTACTCCAAAACCTGAAACACATCTGGTCCCAAGCATTCTTGAAAATGGATTTTCTGTATTAAGTTACTGCATTTTAAATGTTATCGGTGCTGCAAGTTTAAGTAAAGCTATTTAAGAAAATAATTCTCGAACTGTGGAGAGAAGGAACGAAAAAGGTTATATTAAATTAAAGAATGTATGTCAAAATTACGCTACTTACGAGATTAATTACTAGAATGGAGTAATCAATCTCTTAGGTAGCGTCACGCGTAGGTCTTGGTAAAAGGAATATACATTTCCACGGTAACTGTTATGGACGCCTCTATGCGCTAAAGAGTTTAAAGCCTTAGGGATGACTGATCCCATCTTCAAGGAGTTTGTATGCAAGTACATATATCCCGCTGAAGATGGGACAACTTAAGTCCCGGAAGCTCCGGAAAACCTTGTAATAAGCTGTTTAACAGAACGAGGTACCCGTAGCCGTTTTTGACAAAGCAGCGTAATTTTTAGTATGCATTTAAATTAAATTAATTTTTTATTCCTCCTCCGCATTTCGATTTTTCTCCTGGGCAGCTAAACTCGCGCCCCTTACGCTACTTCTATTCAGTCCATCCACATCCTACATCGAATGCTTCGAGCTTAGATGATCACATTTTTGATCTACATTTCACTTAGATCGCGTTTCTTGTGAAACATTAAGCTATCTTCGCATTCCATTTCCGTTAAGGACATGTTTTTGTTCCATTTAAGGAATGCGCATTTTCCCAGTTCAGGTTTTGAGAGTTGTTATGCATTATTGTGTACGAGTGCGGAACCGGCGCAGTTGTCTAGTTTTTGTTCGCCTGATTAGCTATACCCCTAGTACCTGAGTAGGTCGTCATGAGGTGGAACGAAATTGTTCCTTACCATACCTATCAATTGCCACTTCATTCTAGTTCTCACAATGGTGATTCTGCTATGAACTTTCGCAGTTGTTTAAAAAGGTGAAACAGTTTCCCCCAAGGAAAGTTATTATTTGTATATTTTGTCGAGAAAACTGGTTAAGTGAACAAGTCCGGCATTTCCTAAGCTGACATTCTTACACAGGATAGTTTCTATGTATGGGCATTGTGATTTTTAAGTAAAATTTATTGACAGGAACCCTGACATGCGTTATACTTAAGCGGTAACTTAATCCCTACTTATTTCTTGACTAGTGTGTCTATTGACAGTCTCAAACATTGGGAAATTTAATTCGACAAGTCCGACGGCGTTACCCAAAAGGCATAATTTCAAGTGAATAACAAGGAAATTTATGAGCGACTGAGGCTGCAAATTTAAAGGTACATGATGATGGCAAACGGTGTGCACTTGTCGTTTGGCATTAAACCGGAAGATCGTATATATGTGACGATGCCATTATATCACACCTCAGGTGGCATTATTGGCATGGGTCAAACGTTGGTGTGCGGTAATACCTGCGTTTTGCGTCCTCGATTCTCAGCCAGCAATTTTTGGAGAGACTGTTCGCAGCACAACTGCACGGTATGACCATTCGAGTTTCTCCGCTCTTACACCGTTTGTCATTCTGCATTTTAATTCCTGAAAATAATGACATGTCGCGGATAGGAATGTTCTGTATATTAATAGCTCATTTCGCATTGTTCAGGTGGCTTTGTATATTGGCGAAATTTGTCGTTACTTGTTGTCTCAACCACCAAGTGACATGGACAAAAAACATGGCATACGTATGATGTACGGAAATGGCTTACGACCTCAAATTTGGGAGGCCTTTGTTGAGCGTTTTGGCATAAAGCAAATCTGCGAGCTGTATGGTTCTACAGAGGGTAACACCAGTATTTGTAAGCTACCATATTGTGCCTTGAATGTTGTCGTGGGCA
This sequence comes from Trichuris suis, assembly GCA_000797535.1. Taxonomy (NCBI): domain Eukaryota; kingdom Metazoa; phylum Nematoda; class Enoplea; order Trichinellida; family Trichuridae; genus Trichuris; species Trichuris suis. The sequence continues at coordinate 1,542,988 of KN538383.1, read as the reverse complement.
ATATTTCTTATAGTGAATATGGACAACAAAGTAGGTGCTTGTGGCTTCCTGACAATTTACCAATTTCTGTCCCCACTGTACCCTATTGGGCTTGTGAAAGTCGATGAGCGCACCGGGAAGTTGATACGTAATAAGGACGGTTTATGCATAAGATGCGTGCCCGGTGAGTCTGGCGAACTCGTGGGTGTCGTAGTTAGAGGGAATCCGGTCAAGGACTTTTGCGGTTATTTGTCTGAGAATGATACCAAGCGAAAGCTAGAGCGCAATGTTTTTCGCCTCAATGACATCGCTTTCCGCTCGGGAGATATTCTGCACATGGACGAATATGGATATTTGTACTTTAAAGATCGTACTGGTGACACTTTCCGTTGGAAGGGTGAAAATGTATCAACGAGCGAAGTTGAAGGCCTCATTCAGCGCGTAGCTGGACTTGCGGATGCTGCTGTTTACGGTGTTAAAGTGCCAGGCGCGTTTAACAAATGTGCAGTTTGTTTCTAGCTGTTTCATCTAATTTGATTTCAGACAGCGAAGGTCGGGCGGGAATGGCTAGCATTGTGGACGAAAAAGGCACCCTCGATTTAGCGAAATTACTGTCAGAATTGAGCGGTTTGCTGCCAAAGTACGCCATTCCAATCTTCATCCGGCTTTGTCGTAAAGTGAATCTCACTGGTAGGTACCAGTCATCGAACAGCGTTTTTGTTTACTTTATTTGAGTATAGTGTTCCGAACGGGTAGTACGTTTAATGTGAAGTCTTTAATGAATAACAAATGACGTAACCACATATACTGTCTTCAACTTTCTGGTAGGCGTTTGATCAGTGACACGCGGAAGGTCGAAAAAATTCATGATCAGAGCTGCGTGTCCTTTGTTCAATGAAAAGGGTTCTGTTTTTCAGCTTCGAGTAATACTCTTCACAGAAGAACCTTGGATCGCATTACTGATTGCAAACTTTTTATGTATTAATTACTGGTTGTTAATTTTCGTTGACGCCTTTTCACGCTTGTTTCCCGTTCTTTGTTGTGCGGTACCTGTAATTACACTAAGCGAATGGTCTACCAACGGATGGATGAACGATTTATTGGGTAAAGGTACAGTAGGGCACTAAAGAGCTTTCGAAACGCTCTAGTTCCGCCGTCAGCGAGGTGGAGAAGACTTTTATTCCAAAGGAGCATTATGTACGCGTATAGGACAAAAGGAGAGGTCATCTTGGCAAGGCGCAGCACTTGCTTTTACTGAACAGAAGCCGTTTTACCGAGCAACTCAGTAAAGATAAATGGTGCGCCTTGCCATGCTGATCTCTCTTTGTCCCGTACACCTATATAATACCCCGTTTCCCCCGTCTCGCGGAGGACGGAATTAGCGCGTTCCGAAAACTCTGATTAAAAGTTAATGCCGTACTGTACCCTTACCTAATAAATCGCTCATCCATCCGTTGGTAGAGCATTTGCTTAATGTAATTACAGCTACCACACAAAAAAGAATAAGAAAAAGCCATGAAAGATCCTTAGTGAAAACCATCCATCATGAAGCACCCGTCTTTCAAGTAGGGGTTGTTAAAGGTTTTATACCTCTTTTTGTCCCAGAGTTCTATTTACACATTTGTTCGTTGAAAAGGGGTACAATGCCTATAATAAAGGTAAAACTTCACTTGATTTTATCGCGTTAGTTGACTATAAAAGTGGAGTACTTTGTCCACGTATTTAACATGGCGTTCTAGTTCCATTCTATCGATGTCAGTTTAAACAATAGGATCTGAACGCGAAGGCGTATAAGCAAACGCTTTCTGATAGCAAGGTAAATCTAAAGCAGATTTAAACTGAGTTAAAGCAGTGCAGTTATATCGATGTGTCAAAGTGTCCAACGTTTCTGGTTGAAGGAGGACCATTTCAATGATGAGCCGTGACATTATTTAGAGGGCGTTTTCGGGATATGCATTTCGTGTCACTAAAAGCACGAAATCGATTACAGGATGGCAGAGTATGCTAAGAACAACAAGTTTAAAGAAGAGCAGCTTGTTCGGGAAGCGTCATGGAATAATATTAAAAGTTTTTATCGCTGCGGACTTTTGAATTATTACCTGTAGGTGCCTCTGGTGCTCAGGTAATCTACACAAAAGAGTGTTGTTTCAGCGGATCCTTTTTTACCTTAGAAAAAACAAGGCAGTTCACCTTCAACCTTGACGAGATTGCTTACGTAGGTGACATATGGGTACGATGCATCAATTGAATACATTGTTCTTTATATGTATAACCGCTGTCTCTCATTAGTGTTAGGCTGACTTTGTTGAAGGTTTGTTATTTTATGGGCTCATAATACTGGACGAAAAGAGCATTTTCATGGCAAAGGGCTTCCGTGAAACGCTTGTCTTTCAATAGCTGACATGGAATGCTCCAGTTATATACATTCCTGTCTTATTTATAAAGCACTTTAAACATTTAAATTATTATGGAAATAAAAAAGAATCCCAATATTTCAAGAATCCTACATCAACTGCCGCCACTGCAGACGACTTCTTGCTGCTGCACAGATTCATTCTACTATACAGTTAGCAAGCTGAATACCGAATTAAGGAATCCGCAAACAAAAACTCTCTGTTCCATTAAACTGTTATGGAGAGCATTGATTCGAGCAACGTTTAAAATTGTGCCTTTTAGGAACGCATAAGCTAATAAAATCTAACCTTCAAGCGGATGGATATGACCGAGATAAGTGCGGCGAGGACCCTTTGTTTTACTTGAACGTTGCAGCTGGCAAATATGAACCGCTGGATAGCACAACTTATAACGCCATTTTAAATGGCGCAGTTAGGTTTTAATTTGCTATCGCTTTTGAAATGACTGTCGCTTATTGTTTACCCGCTGAATCATTTGCTCATGGTTCTAGCTTTGCTGCTTTGCTATCGTTGGATTTCTTTGTTCCCTTAGCATTGGTCACCCTCACTCATGGACTTGAAGTGTCCTTATCTCTGCATTATTCGGTCAGGCGAGTTTAAATGTGGAGATGGATTTGCCGCATCGTCAGGCGCTTTGGTTTATGAAGCTATCTACCGTTTAAGTAAGGTTGGTCTGAGGATGAAAGGCGGTTGACGTTCTTCATTAGTCATGTTTGAATGACGGTGTTCGCCATGCTCGGCAAATAAAGTCTATCTTCGAAACCGAATACTAGCATTTTGTCTGTTTGCATGCTGAGACAACGTAATTTGATCGCTGACGCGGTGACAAGGAAACGTTAAAGGAAATTAACTGAATGAAAACTGCAGCTCTGGTCAGCTTATGTTTCATGTGATAGAGAAATAAGACCAGGCAGAAGGCTGTTCTTGTAGAATTAAGGCATTCTGCTGTTGAGTGATAGCGGTCGACGTGACGTAGTGGCTCTACGAGTAAAACACGTAGCTCTCGATATTAACCTTACGCCGTCGTCAGCTTACCGAGAAAGTCCTTTTCCAATATGCTGATGACGAGACAAGGTCAGTCCTGAAACCTGTGCGTTTTATTAGAAGTGTGCACTTTACGACATATCGACTGCACTCACTGAACAGGAGAACACAACAAGTTTAGAAGATCATGAAACCATGTTATCAAAGAAACTACACTACATCTTCAAAGGTAATAAGCTAACCATATTTCTCCACAAGAAGAAAATTCATTTCTGCTGGCAAAACGGGTAGATTTCGTAGGTTACACTTTCACTAGAAGCCATTCTACAACGTTATAGTTTGGACGCTAGAAGTTATAGTACTTACTACTTTTTTAGAAACCTGACGGGATTTGCCTTCATTATTTGCAATTACGTTCCAGAACCAAACGATTATTTTATTTTGTGTTACATTTTCTTACCGGCGCATGTTATCACCAAAAGGTTATTATGATCTGTTAGCCTGAATACTAAAGTTCCAGGAGTCTTTAAACAGCTAGTTTCACCAGTTAGTAGTTTCAGAAGTTGTGAAAAATCAATATTCTTTTCAGTTCATTTTTACTTTATTTGAATCGTCAATGATCTATTAATTTAGGAAACAGAAGGAAGATGTTGAAAGCCTGTTTGATGGAAAAAAAGTATTACGCCTGCAGACTTAGACTTTTGAAATCATTCAGGATGGCTTTGCAAAGTTGTGTTCGAAGATAAGTTATTAGTGTACAGTTACTATTAATATACGCATGAATCCTGAGGACAGCCATCAAGTGAAAGATGTAACAAGTTTCGCCTGCTTCCCACGGGTACTCCACATACACACGAACACAAGCGAAATCATTGAACAAGGCATCAACTTGCCAGCATTCATATTATACATTGCCTTTCGTAATTGCGTACGGAAATGTGACCTGTAAGGAATTGTAAGCGTTTCTTTATATTTGCGGAGCTTTCGGGAAACTGCTGTTCCCGTCGTCAACGCCGATTAGATACAGCTAAACCTTGGCAGTCGTCACTGGTAAATGGTTAACGTCGCCTTATATTATTTTGAAACTATGGTTTGTTTTGACGGTTTCCTGGAATTTCATTGCATACCTTATCTTGTTTTTATTTTATTTCACTTCCTATTTGCTTGCGTTTAGTTGGAAAAAGGCTTCCATGAAAGATGAATTTTCTGTTTAAACTTACGGCCCTCACTTTAAGCTACACGTCTGTCCCATCGGTGACTTTACTTTGACGGCCGTATATACGTCACGCGCTGATAACGGAGCATGGTTCGCTCTGAAAGCTTCGTGAAATAAAAGCTTTTTCAGCGGTTGAACGGGGAGCATCACAGTAAATGTAATCAAAAAATATTACGTTTCCTGCTACAACCACTTCTCATAACAGGATTTCGAGTAACATTAGCTTTTTCCGGTGCGCCTCGTTCATCCTAATCTAGGCGTGCGTACTTAAGGTTCGCAGGAATTGGATTACTTAAAACTCGGTAGCGGCTTGGCGCATGCACGCAATCAGCTTTCTCTCTGCAGAATAACTGTTTGAAGATAAGCAGCTGAACTTGTGCATACTTTCAACAAGAAAATGAGAAATTCTGGCAATTAAAAATACCCATTCAGTCAATTTGGGCCGTATGATTCGTTCAGAATAGTTTTTCGTTGCAACTTACAACAACGTTCTGCCAACGCTCTGGTAGCATCTGGATGATGCAGTCGTAGAAGCTATCTGGCCTTTGTCGGAAGGGCAGGACCACTCATTCTTAATTGTCTTCAGATTTGGAAACGCTCCATTCAGGCAGGCAATGCTACCTAGAGCGAAAACTATGGTGACCAGTGTCTGATCATTACAGGGAATATGATAACGCTTTCATCTCAGCTTTGTTTCGAGCTGAGAAAAGCTTTCTGTCGCAGCATAGAGACAAAGCCGTGGTGCAGTTTGTCTGCCATTGGTTTGGCGTGCCTTAGCAACTTGTCTGTCCAACCCTGCATTAGTTTTGTGAGCTGCAGACAGCGACATTTTGTGTTGACCGACTGGCCCATTTACAACAGGTTCATGGTGTATTATGCCTCCTTCGTTCTTCTATACGTAAAGGAACACCTTTTCGAGATGAATGTTGACCTTTTCAATGGATGCAGTCCCTTGTCTCAGGTCTAGCCAGTGACTACCACTTTGGAACGTTGTTATGGCTCCAGTTTTTTATTCCACCTCCAACAGTCTCTTGCACAGTACTCTTCCTTCTTTGCCTATATGACATCAAAAGGCAAACGATGACGTAATTCCGCGTCGCAGAGTCAGACAGACAGAGCCGCGTTGGTTTTCCACACTTTCGTGTCTTTCCCACCACAGATTGCATTTAGATCGTGTACATCAAGTGCTACTGCATGTTCTCGTTTTGTGCCAACATGACTTTCTTCAAAGAGCATCTGCAAACTTCAGTTTCCTTGGGAGGCCCTGTCCTTGGCTGATCACTTCAACTGCGGGAGCGCGTGTGCTACGTGTGACACATTGTTGCAGACATGACTCCGTCATCATAAATGTAGCGGGGTTTCGCTAGTATAACACTAAAAACGGTTTAATCCCGGTTAGTATGCAATAAAATGATATCAGAGTTTTCGGAAACTGTTTCCGTCTTCAGCGATTGATGTTAAGGCACAGCCTTAACTTACTAAGAATTATTCCCTAATTCGTGTTTTCTGGTTTAGTGACGTTGTGCAGCCGTAACTTAACCTAGTACCCTTATTTTTCCTCCTGCCAAATAAATAGCCGTTTCAAGAAATTTTGTCCTATGCCAGTGTCCATTTTTCATGAGCATGTCTCATGCGAAACGGTTTTTTCTTTATATTCACTTTGTAACTGTCCAGAATGGTTTTTGACAAATTTTTACGTTTCAAGTTGAGCCTGCGGGCCATACTGGACTAGTTGACTACAAGCTTATCTGCAGCTTCTTATGTTGCCACAATTTAGTTTTCATCGAGCTTTGCATCATTGGCCTCCTCGGGGCGACTTGACCTTGGTTGATAGTCAACATCAAGATCACCAACCCAGAACTGCGTGTGCCACTTTTCACAGGCTCAACGACGCAGTTACTTAAACAGACCTTTTTGCATAGTACTTTTGATTTCAACAGCCGTTTCCTGATAACGATAACGCGTCGTAGTGAAAATAATCCATTTTACGTTGAGTTTCAAAAAGACAGAAGTTCAACACCGGCGCACACCAAAGTGAAAACATTTCTCCTGACTGTACAAACGGATGCTGGGCTAGCGGCATTCACATGGTGAAAGAGGGAGCGCAGAAGCAATTCTCATTGCAACTGTCGCAAAATTGACCGTGTGAGCTTATGCGTGGAGCTAATGAATTGAGCATTTCATGATCAGTGACTTTTATTCTCTTTTCTTCCATGCCGCCAAAGTTATGTCATGTCATAAGCTTTAACCAGTGACAAAACCTTGCGCTTGTGACAGCAGAGGCTGAATTGTATTTAATGGTTATCAGCCTACAGCATAGTTCATATTTTCAGCAATTCCCTGTGCTAGTGTCGTTAGCAATGACGTGCGTAAGGCTTGCGCAGTTGATGGAAATAGTGCTCACGATCTGAAATGTCCCTGAGTTTTTGGAATAAGGATTGCGTGGTAGCGGTTTCACGCAATGAGAAAGATGGAAGTTGAAACAGAACAGCGTGAATGGACAGTTCTAAGTTCGTTCCAAGCACATAACTTCTGTTTGCAGTTCATTTGAAAGTAGAGCTCAAGTAGTGTATTTTCTTGTTTCCTGTGTTACTTTAGTTCCATGAACATTTGCAACGACGTCTTCAAGCCAGAATTTCAAGTCCTTTCAAACAGTTTAGAGCATTTATAACTTCGTCCCTTTTGAAAGTACGACACCTGCTGTGCTTAAGGCGAAATGGTGGGCTTGCGCAACCTGCTTTTTTCGAGACCTTTTTTTGCTTATTTAATCTGAAAGCAAAGCTCTAAATTTACATTTAACACATCCCTAAATGGCGCGCAGTGGAAGCTAAAACTGGAGAAAAGTAGCGATGAAGAAAATTATCGACATTCAAATAACTCTGACGAATAACTGCTTTCTTCTGAATCCCTTAAGTTGTACTTTAATTTTCCCTTCTCCTCTTATCAGTTATTAATTTACATTTGCACCTTTTAGAAGACGGAATGTCTTGTAACGGGGTTTGGTATTTTCATAATTGATCTTGGATTCACGGCTTTGGCCTGTTTTGCTGTGTGTCTGTAAATAAACTTCAAACTGCCCTACCAACGAATGGATGAGCAAATTGTCAGAGATAAGTACAGAACGACTAACCGTAGTTGCACCTTTTAATAGTTACTTTATTGTTCAAATTTTCCAAAGTAAGTACTCTGCCCTGGTCACAGCCAGTCCACATAACACTGAGCAGGCAGACAGCGGGGCCCGGACAGTCTTAGTACGTCTGTCAAATGCTATCCATAACGGTTGCATTCCTCACATTTCTTTAAAACAAATGTAAGTACACCGTTAAAAAGCACAAAGCTTAAGAACATATGCGTAATGTTCATGGAACACTCAAGAGGGCCCCAACGGACAAGATACTGTGAGCTTGAGTCTTCTTGTTTTCGTTGGTTCCTCTCTCTCTCTCTCTCTCTCTCTCCTTTCTCCCTTTTCCTTCTGGTAAAAAGCTGTTCGTTAATTTGCATATTGTTTTTTCCTTTTTCTGGACCTCAGTTTCCTTATTTTCATTTCTTCCTTATCTTCTCCCCTTAATTTCCTTTTTCTCTGTCATAACCGTCTATTTATTTATGCATTAGCTTTCCAGTATCCACCTTCATTAATTTTCTTCCTTCTGAATCTCTTAAGCTGCATTTTGAAATCCTTTTCTCCTTTCACCAGTCATGTTGTATAAACGTTTATTTTACGGTAGGTGCCCGTTTTTCACCAGTCAATAATTAACTTTCCAACTTAAAAGAGCATCCAAAGTCGCAGTCAGTTCACATAGCATTGCGGGGGCGGACGGCGGCGCCCGGATAGCGTTGTTACGTCTATCAAAATTTGCCATTCAAAACGGTTTCATTCTGTGCATTTCTTCAAACCACTCAACTATTAATGGTTGAATCGTTCATTGAAGTCATTTTAGGTTAGAACTTGATTTTAGACGTACTGACAAGTACAAAGGTTTCCCTTCTGTTCGAGCATTCTCACTTGCTTTCACAGCTTCGTGCGGTATAGTATTCAAATATTTTATCTTAGAAGTATTCAAATATTTTTTCTTCCTTGAGATGCAGATTACGTATTTGAAGCTACATTTCTGTACACTACATTGCAATTAAACTTAGCGTGGATGATTTTTATCCAAGGAGAACCAAAATAATGATTAATATTGTGACGCCAAATGCACTTTCGTCTTTCTGTCATTTCTCTCTATAAAACCATTGCATTTTCTAATCGCGCTCAGACACGTTGAGAGAGAATAAATTATTATTTGAGGTTTCGTCTTATTATCATTAATGCACCCCAAAATTAGCGAGCTACTGTTGCACTGTGCTGTGAAAAACAGTTTGAGGAGCCTTAATTAAAATCTAACGGAAATCCTTTTTAATCTGATATAAACTTGAACTCTTTATTAGCAGTGCAGGTAAGGGCATACCCGCCTAACGAAGTTCAACGTATACTGTGACGTTAGGGAGTACTGTTTCTTCTCAACCGGCGATTGTTCGTAGCGCTGTGTTACCAGTGCAAGCGAACCGCAAATGATAGGGACATGTTTCAATGACCCATTTCTTTATTTCTGTAGGTGGAACTTACTAAGCGGTTTGTTTTAGCACTTCATTGTGGCACCTAGCATTTGAGCACGGCCTGAATCACTGATATTCTAAAAGACAGTCACCAATAACAGTTTATCTCTAGCGGCAGCGTCATTGGGTGGCACTAGTTCCGGATGCTATTTGTCCAGTTTGGCAGGCACTATCTCCAACATTTCACAAATCCAGTTTCTTGCAGCGCTGAAATGCGATCACTCGTTCCACTGGAGCTCACATCTCTGGCAAATGAGTAACTGACTTACGTATAAAAATATCTGACCTGTCCTGATTCCAGGAAAGGCGAAATCGCCAAAGCTGAGCGATGGAAGTGAAGTTCCTCATCCCTCTCTCTCTACTAACGCTGTTCCTTATCTTCATTGAATCTCAGCCGATCCAACAAGGTAATGAACATGCCTTTATTTTTTAAGCCTGTCCCTTGATTGCCCCAGCACTATCTGAATATTTTAATGTTTCTCTATATTTATTTTAGCTGCATGGTTTCAGGAGAAAACAGTATACAAATGATTTGTTTGGAAATTAATATGAAATTCATTTCATTTTAAGGAGCTTCTGGAGAAGTGAGTCCTGTTACGTCACATGTTAGAGTAAAAAGACGATGTGGCTGCGGATGTAAGCAGCGCTGTGGTTGTAGAAGACAGCGATGTGGCTGTTCAAGACGGCGACGTAGTCCTAGGAGAAGAAACTGTGGATGCGGATGTAACAGCTGTGGAACCCCGTCGTCACCTGGGACAAGTTACGCACAGCCAGTTGCGTCGAGTCAACCTTCTTATTCTGCTGCTCAATCTTCATGTGGAAGATGCCGTTGCTAATTACCAGATGCTCAACTGGTCGTAAGTTTGGTACTAATCGTTGTGGTTAAATCTGCTGACTGCCTCTAAACTTCATTTAGCCCTTTGCAATTCTGATGACGCCAGCGTTTGGTCGTTTATGTGCCATTAAAATTCATTCAGAGGAATATAACAGCTACTCCTCAATAAGGTTTTAAGTTTTCCCCCTTTTCTACGCGTTTATTTTACGACATTTATTTAAAGTTAAAAAGGCGGTGATAATAATTATAATAATTACTGTTATTATTACTATTAATGCACTGTAAAGTTCTCAGATAACCAGTCGGAAAGAACGCACAATCACGAACGTAAATAACACTAGCACTTTGGCATAGTTTATCAGCTGGACACTCAGTTCACCTGCAAGCAAGGAATAAAGAGCAGCAGTGTTACGGATGTACCATAATTACATGAGGAAGACATTAACATGACAGTAGACATTTTCTGCAGCATCATATTGATACAAGAAATTTCTAGAATCGCAATATCTATCTTGAAGTCTTCCTTAAAGCAATGCTCCTCTAGTAATAGTTCAGCGAAAAAGGCGTTTCCAAAATGTTCCATTGTTTGAAAAGTTACTAATAAAGTTTACTGTCTAACTTAAGCAGTGGACGCATATGGTCAGCCATAGTATTAACTCGATCAAATAGTTTGAGCTATTTGATGTCTCTAAAGACGTGGTTCTTTGTGCCTGAGGGCGGGTTACTGCCGAGCCTGAAAGCTTCGGAGAAACAATAAAAGATTTTTCGTTCAAAAATAACGGGATACTACCGTAAAATAAAGATATAGAGATATTTTATGTCTTTTCACAAATTGAACCTCATCAGCAAGGAGCAAGCCGTATGTTCTACTTATGAGTGTGATTTTAAACGAATCTATCAAGGACGCCTCGCATCTCTCATACTGATTTCGCTGATCGATTTGTACCAGAAAAATCATTCCCTCTATTTTAGAGGAACTTTCCGCAGATTTCGGCATATTTATGTGTCTACAGTACTAATTAATGAAAATTATTGAGGTAAGCTAGTTTTCATTTCTGTTCGTAATGTGAAGCACTGTAACAGTTTAATCAGACTGGGTCAGTTAATTTTACTGTTAAATGAAAAATTAGGTTCGGAAAGAAATTGCTTTTTTGAAACAGAGCCGTCGACAGACAACAAAGTTACATGCTCATAACTTTTTATGATATGCCTATCAAATACATTGCCAAATGGAAAAAATTGTTTATGTTTGTCACATAAAAAGCTTTCGTCTGTGCGCATCTGAAATAAAAACGGCTACTGATTTGAATCGATGCGATATTATGTTTCACCATATCAAACGTAACTACCAAAAGGCGTTCCTGTTTCACGTTGTGTACAACATGTGGTCTAGTCTTTCGAAATTGGGGTAACTGTAGCTTTTTAAAACTCTGTCTCCTCTACGCAGAGTCAACCAATATATTAATATCGTCTGAAATAAAACTTGACTTCCTTGTTAAGTGATCATGGCCAAACCTGATCTGCTTACACTCTACCTCTCCATTGATTTTAAACTTTTCCTCCCCATTGTGTGTTAGGCGAGCACAAGGGATGGCCCAAAGGAAGTTGCTCTGATGCAAAATCAGACACGTGTGAGTTAACTTAGAGGAGTCAGGATTCGGCTGGACAGAGTCCATGTTGGTCGGTGAGGGGGAGATAACTTGTCCTGAAAGCCAGACCTATGTGCGGCCAACGAAAGGTTAGCGTTAACAGCTCCAGGTCGGCGGAAAACGCTCTTTTCTGCCTTGTAACGTAAATAGGTTTTCCTTTTTCTACATGGGCTTGCGTTTTCGAACGGGAAAACATCCGAGAAGATTTTTACTTCGTACAACGAAAGTCCTGTTACAAAAAGATACTGTGATGAAATAGCTACGATAATAAAAAAATTGCTTGAATTTATGCAGACTATGTAGTGTGCGTCCGTAGAAGAGAGAGGAATTTCATATAACGTGAGCTCAGCTAGGAACATGATTTAAAATGTCTGTTTTGCAAGGGATAAACAAGGAGCTTTCAGCGTGCACGAATGATATTAGGTTTTTGCAACAGCCTGCCATTAACGAGTTACTATGAGCAGAAATGATTTCAACTGTGAGCAAACGTTACTTTGGGCGATGATCACTGCTAACATTCGTTTCGTGACGTGAATAAAGAATTTCTTTTTCTGCGCGCACGTGGCGTTTTCGTACTGGAAAACATCCGTAAAAATTTCTCTCATGCAACGAAAAATCTGGTTACAAAAAGACTGTGATACAGTCAATATTAAACTTTGACTTCTTGAATCATTGGAGCGATGGTTTCGAGGTTTTGTCACATTGATCTGCAGTTATCATGCTTTACAACGCAGCAGCACCAGCCAACGCCAAGAAATCAGGCTGACGACTGAAAACGTTTTGCCAGCTACGCCCTCCTATTTCATCTAAATACAACGAACGGACATTTGAATAATAATTAGAGGGCGGACAGATGCTGAAAGCTTTAAAGGTTCCATGAAACTCTAGTTCATATTTGCTTTTTTATTCTCACAGCTAGCTGGCTTCATTCTGGCTTTTACTTCTTTTATTTAACACAGGCTGAGAAAAAATATTTCATTTGTTTGCGCGCAGTTCCATATGAAACAAGATTGTACTAAGCGCGATGATGACCACCGCCATGCCCATGGCCACCGCCATGTCCATGGCCACCCCCATGTCCATGACCACCTCCATGTCCATGGCCACCTCCATGTCCATGGCCACCTCCATGTCCATG
>KN538383.1:1499727-1526357 GCA_000797535.1 Trichuris suis | reverse complement strand
AAAAGCCGTGTGAGATCAAGAAAAACATGAACAACCATCCCGTTACAAGACATCCAATATTCAAGAGGTTCTTGTTTGTTAAAAAATTATTAACAGTTACTTGGCAGTGAATTTATATTCACTTTTTATTGCTTAATGCGGAGGCATGCCTTTTGCATAGACATTCAATATTCGCCCATACAGAAACTGCTGAAACAGACGAGCATCGGTTAACTAAAAAGATGAGACAAAGGTATCCGCTTCGACATTTTCTAGAGGAGCATTCAGGTCTTATCTTATCCCGTCTTCTGTGCAAAACAAGGATTCAGTTGGTCTTCTTAGAATCCTTTTGTTTTAAAGGACATTGGTCCTACGTGCTTCAACGCTCAGAGGTTTTAGAATCAACGCATTTACTAAGCAGACGTCGGGGATGCAACCTTATTTTGATTGCGCTATATGATTGGTTTGAAATAACTTAGGCACTGACAAACTGAAGGCGTTAATAACGTTACGAAACATCCAGTCTTTAACAGGCACTTCAGCGTTAATAACTGCCATGTCTATTGTAATTGCAGGAAACAAATCCATTGCCTGATTTTAAACTTAGGCAATCTTAAAAAGAGTAGATCGCTAACCACGTGAACGCTCGTCAGCAAAGTTATGCTAACACTCCCCTTCATCTTTGTAGCTAACGGCTTGCACCCCGTTAGCATCCAGCAAGCTTGTAAACGCTAAAAACAGCTTATTCTTAGCGATAACTATAATAATGAAGTTATGCCAACCCGTTGCAAAACAACCAATATTCTAAACTTTCTTTGAAAAGCTGAAAGCTGGCCTAAAATTCTCAAGAAATATTGCCTCATTACAAAAATAAAGCACATGTTTTGAAGAAATGCACGGAATAAATCGTAGACAATTCTTTTCACAGACGGAATAACGCTATCCGGCTGCCACCGACAGTCACTGCAGTGATATGCGGACAAACAGTGACTACGGTAAGGATTCTAAGTTCGAAAGTTTAAAGAAGAAAGTAACTATTAAAAGACAGAAATGTAAATTAATGATTGATGAGAGCAGAAGGGAAAATTAAGATACAACTTAAGGAATTCAGAAGAAACAAGGATGTTGAAGATGGATAGGGAAAGGGACAGGTGGAACAGATGGATATTTAATGCAGTATAACTTTGATTATCGAGACTAAACGGAATCGGGATGTGCTGGATAACGGCTGGAGCGATCCTCCGGCGGGGACCGCTTCACGGCATCGGTGATTCTGGGAGTGCCTGCATTGGTTACTCTATGTGCACCTGCAAGAGTGTTTCAGAGTGCATTTGCACCAGTGTCTCTGGGTGGACCTGCGTCAGTGATAGTGGGTGCGCCTGACAGAAAGAGTCCGGCGAACCGGTCGTCCCAGTACAGCTGATTCCCTAAGGTGCGGGCGTTTACCAGGACTGTAGAACAGAAGCAAGCCAACTGCTTTGACCCGTGTAATTAATGCGCAGTATGGACCGCATGCGCCTGTCTAGTAGTTCACAAAAGCCTTGGTTGAAGTCTTTATTAAGGAACACGAAAGCAGAAGTATGAAAGGGGCTATTCCGTTCAGCTGACCTTAGTTCATTGTATTGATACTAGGAACGTCACTCGAGGTCCGTCCTCCTGTTTATATAGTCCTGTCTGCAGGGTCAAACCAGCTCGCGCAACCATTGGCTGATTGGACTTGCTTTAGACAATAGCTCACATTTCATGTGACACGGGGATGTCGTCCTTTGTCCTTTACGTCAACAGCTCTTGCGTAGTGCCCTCCTGGGTCAGTTCTAGCTTAGCGGTGGCAGACCCTGAAGTCACTCTTCAGGTTGTCTGCTACACCTTCCCATGTAGACGGGAGGCCTGTATAAGTAGAGAGTTGATTTAAAGGAGATGTCGCGGTCGTCGTTATTTCAGAGCTGCGGCTATTTTGCCATTGCGATGAAGTAACCATTTGTGTTTCATGGATTTGTCATCATCGCAGGTAGTCGGGATAATCGAATGTCCGTTTTGTTTTTTATTTCTTGTCACTTGTTGTAACAAATTTGTTATCGTTGAAAACGGAGAGTGAAGAGCTCTGAAAGCTCTGAAGTTTAGACCTAACGCGTAAGTACAAATAAACGGGTTGACTCGTCTGTGACAACTAGTTCGATGAAATTTCAAAACACCGTTAATAAATCTTTCATTTTTAACTTTATTTCTTAGATTTCACTTATTTTACTTTATTATTATTTAAGCACTTCAGTCATGTCCGACTGTTTACTTGGAAAAAACATTTCAGAGCTTTCGGAACACCAATAATCCCGTCTTCAGGATTTTCATAATAATCATTAATTTGGCATGGTTGGGTGTTCAGTGACAGTTTAAAGATAGTCAACGGTATAAACGGTAACTATTCGGCTTGTTGTTATTGGAAATTGTTTCTATTAAAATACGATAGGAAGAAACGAGATAAAATTAGATAATTGAGATGTAATTACCCTTTTATTCTTTGGAATGTGTCCCACTAAGAGGAGGTCTGCGCACACGTGGGGTCGGGGATGGACAAGCCGTGGGCCGGTTTGATGCGACGGATTTATTCCACCAGCTGGCTCGTCGCTCAGCCTAACGCCAGTGGACGGTGCAACTGGGATTCGACCTCCGGGTCTGTTGTATGGGACGGAATACCATGCCTTGACCGCTAGGCCACTGCGACCCCTGCTTAGAACATAACTAGAATTAAGAGTAATAAACAATATAATGTAAGTAGAAATAAGAAAAATTATAACGTGAAAGGCAAAAAACAAACCGAACGAAAATGGCATGAAACAAGGTATATGAAAGCAAAATAAAAGAGAATAAGTTAAAGTAAAGTGAAATAAAAAAGTTGTAGAAGTTGTTCCCCGTGGACTCTGTCCACTCTCAATTGCAACTAACCTTTCCGTTTATTTCATTTTATTCCAACATTTTACTTTACTTTTCTTCAACAAAAAATGTTTCCTAGTTGATGAGCGGGTTGTCTTCCCTCAAATTATACATAAATTATAAGTAAACTTAAATATCCTGAATGGGTTATTGATGCATTTAAAGACAATGTGAAAACTGAGAGCGAATGGATTATAATGGACGCACAGTTGTAAAACGTAAGCGATTCTTACGCCTAGCATGCACTGGACGCTGCAGAACTAATCCCCTAACTATCTGTTGGCATCGGACAAGCGATTTTATAAACTCATCAATAGATTGTGCAAATTCATTAGGGCCAATATCAGGTGTGCTGTATAACTTGAACAAACCATTTGAGCTGTTTTCACTGATATGTAGGTGTCGACATCTATTTAACCATCTGACGCAAAGCAAAAGGCGACCATCACTGTCCCTGCGCAATAAGAAGTCGCCATCATTTATGAGCTCCGCTGCTGCCTTTGCGCGGCTCAGGTACCCGTGGTAGTAACTAACGTTTCTCAAGTTACATGTTTCGACAGTCACATTCATAAAATGATAAGGATTTTGGACAGCTGCGTTGATTTTAGTAAATGTACTGCTTGTATGATTCTACAATGAGGCATTGACTGAAGGTAAAATATCTTTTGCTATTGAGAAACCTTACCATCCCAGGTAATCCATGCGTAAGATAATGGTCGATGAGTTCTTCTACTGTACCGAATTTTGAGTAATCTCTCAGCCACACTTTGCCCACACCGTCAGCTTTTATCGAGTACCAAAGTGTACTTGATTCACAACGCACTGCTAACAGCAATACATTTGCGGCTTTCTCCAAAAAAACACAAAATTGACCTGAGCAGGTTAATCTGTTTTCGATGTCAACGGAAGAAGCGATTCCATGATAGTAAGGCTGCTTATGCAGCGGCAGCTTTGCTACGACGTTACCTGAGACGTTGAGCGTATTAACACCATCGCTCCATGATTTGTTTATGTCAGCGGCTTGCCTCAGCTGCACTCCTTCTAACAAAAAACCACCTCTTACCACAGACTTTAGAAAATGATCTATAGAATTAACACTTTCCCACGGCTCTTGCTGCATTCCTCTAGGAAGAATAAATCTTCGCGCTGTTGGACGGAAAGTATTTTTTAAAACGCAAATGCAGTTATTCCAAAACACGCAGAGTTGCAAAACTTTGTCGTCTTCCACAAACCGCAGCAAGTAATCACCATCATTTGCAAGCCATTTGCTCAAGTCACAGTCGTTCACACAACCTGCATAATATTTTAAGTAGTTTATGTCACAACGTCTTGTTGTCGTGTATTCCTCTTGCAACAGTCTATTCAAACAGGCATGCTTCATAAAGTATGTAGCTCTTGTTTTGGATATGAAGACACCATTTTCCAAGTGGAATTTTATCAATGAATCGATGTTAAAGTAATGTTTATCTTGATTAGCGCCCTCAATTATAAAGTGCCCGTCAGCTGCAGCTGTTATTGGTAAATGCAATACTTCTTTATTAATGGTTCGTAAGGCCAGTGTTACCGTCTTGTTTTTAGTCTTGTTCAAGAAGACCAAAAAGTCGCCCCCTTTATGAAGCTTGCCACTCGCTCTTACTTCATCCATGATGCCGTGGAAGTACGGCAAATGACTTAAAGTTCTGCTGGCAAGCTGTCCTTTCTCACGCAAGTTCAGGGACTTCATATCAACTAGCAGTTGAGGTAAACACCGCTTACTAGGAGAATGAATGCGACGGTTATGGTCTCTTAATTGTGTTTTAAATGGCCACCTACTTTACATGTTCTATTGTAATGCAGCATTCTGCCAAATCGAAATGATTTAACAGCACTATGAAGAGAGTATCTTAAGACCAGATTTTATAGTACGTTGTTTTAAAGATCTGAGACTTTGTCACGGGTGCAAAAGTCTTCGCTTGTTCCAAGGAAAGCAACCAGTATTTTGTATGTTCAGATGTTCCAAACGTAGCTTTCAGGATCAGCTGCATCTCAGCTTCAGCGCCATCAATGGAATTTAAACATTTGAAAGAAACAGGTAGCCTCCATACAAAGAAATGAAGCACATAATTTTAAACTACGCAAATTTACTTTGATGCGTTTTAGCCTGAATTCCTTAACCATGCTATTTGACTTTGCTGAAATGAGGCTTCATTCAGTTGTATTTTTTTGCTAACAACAAACGCGCAGCTCTTCGTAACAATTGTGTAGGTTTTCGTGGAATAGTCATGTTCCGGAATCATCCATTGAAATGAAGCTCTGAATGCTACACCCCCTCAGATATAGCGGGTTTTGCCGTAATAAAACTTTACATCATGAAAAGTAGGGCATCAGAGAACTTAATCCGCCGATTTGCTAATAATTGTAATGCTGCTTACATCAACAAAGTATAGTCAGACCACCGTATCCGCGGTTTCTCTCCTACGCTTACGCCGTTTAATATTGCGCAATTCGCAGCTTGCGTAACAAGTGAAACCAGTTCCAGGCATTTCTGCATGTGCACATCCAACTGATCATTTCATCAGTTTGTATATTACGGAAAACAATAAAGCCGTTTATTTGTACTTGCGTAAGACGAGCCTCTCGAAGCTTTCAGAGCCACACATGCTCCGTTATCAACGATGACAAAAATCGCTAAGTCATATGTGAACTCAAGTGCACTATAACTGCCCAACTTTCAACATATTCTATATTTCAAAATATTAGTACAGAAGATAGTTTATTGAAGTTTTTAAAAATAGATGTTTAAGGGGAGAACTTCCCCCTCATCCGTGTTAACACAATGACGAACAACGACAACATTAACGTTGTAAGTCAGTGTGTGATCATTTTAAAGTAAGGGTTCAGTTTAAGCTGTGACATATTTGGACAGACTTAAACGGCATTTCTTCAAATATACCTCCTCAACGTGCTTCCCCTTCTTCCGTTTTTGTCTTCTTTCTTCTGTCCTATTAGTAATGAGTTCCTCATTTTCTTCCCACGTTTTTTTCGATCTGTTCTGTTTATTATCCCCCTTCTAGTATACAGCCAGTATAAATGAAACGGTTTGCATTTTACTACCACACAACTAGAAGTGATTTATTGTCACCGTTGTGAGCTGAGCCAGTTTCCATAAGTAGAGGACGAATAACCTATGAGTAACTGGATAGTTTCTTGTGTGAGGAAATAGGGACAACACTGGTACAGCTTTAATTTTTGAAATTTTCATGATTGTCATATTTTACTTCCGCTGCTTATAAGTGCTCATTAGATACAAAACAGTCACAAATAAAGTGAAGCAACCATTCTTAGAAACTATTAACATTCATTAAAGTAATCTGTGAATAAATGCTCTCTAGAATACACAGAGGCAAAACAAGATGCATACTAGGCAAGGAAGTGCCGCAACGATGGAAGCAGCTAACTAATGCAGGCAGTTTATTTACACGAAGTCAGTCTGCTTAATCACCTGGCTGGCCTAAAGTTCGCTGCCCAGCTGATACGGTTTTTGGACAGTTTTCGGTGCCCTGTATAGATGGGTATTGTAGCTCGCTGGTTGTGAGTCAGTTTGCGCAGCAAGCACTTATTCAACTTTTTAACCTTCGCAGTCAACCGCAAAATGTTGAAAACAGTTGCATGGAAAATTTTCATCTTAGCTTCAAAACTAGCTTCAAAGCTTCAAAACTGGTAACTTCAAAAATAGATCCTGGTTAAGAAACCTTGTCATTTCTGTGGTGACGTTGCAAATCAGAGGAACTTTTGAAAATACTCTAAAGCTCCACGCTCTATCCAATCTTTGCGTTGCTTCTTCAAAGCCTGCCTAGCAGGAGATCACTAGTAAAAGTTCTGAGAGCGCAGGCTCAGAAATAGGGGTTACGTGCTTGGTTAATTCTGTCGGTAATGACCTGACTGATGGGTCTCATTGGACAGCTATTGTGCTATAAAGTGTGTCGCATGCGGTGTAGTTTTCATTGCAAGAATTCCTGATCGATGTTGATTGCTCTGTCGACCGTTCCTTTGATTATCCCAGTAAAACCCGCCCGTGGAGGGACTGAGGAATGGCGAATGCACGTATTGAACGCGTAGATTTTCGATATACTTTTTTTAAAATGATTTTCACATTAGGTCACGAGAGTATTTAGGAAAGAAAGTTCCTTACTAGATTCCTTTCAATGGTAAAGATTATCCGCCTTAGGAATATTTTGTTCAAATGTTTTAAGAAGACTTCTTTTCCATTTCCTCTGCCCATGAAAGCATCATCTACGCAGCGTTTAAATATTCTGGCGGTCATAGAGTCATCTAATCCAGAGAACCCTTGTTCCTCGAAGTGTTCCGTAAATATGTCAGCAGTAATTGGTGGTAAGCTGCTCCCCGTAGGGGCTCTTCCGGTTTTCGAGAAAAGGTTGTTTAGGAATTGAAAATAGATGCCTTCAATTAGGCCATAACGGACTGATTTTTTGAAGTCTATACAGCTTAACTTAGTCCTGCCTTTGAAGGTATGATCTGTGTGCAGTAATTCTTCCAGAATGCTTTTGATGTATGCCACAGGAACGCTGGTGGGAAACATTTTACGTCGCAGCTCATGGCAATGTCACTACCCGAGATGGCTAAATGCTTGAAGTCGCTGCAGAAATGTTAGGTGCCGATAACATCAGATGGTCTTCTACCTGTCAAGGGTCTAATGATGCCTTTAGGATAAGAACATAGCTCAGAACTGACGCTGTTAGTAATAGATATTACATGTCCAAATGGGGTTCCGTCTTTTATGAAGTTCGGAAGTCCATATAATTCTAGGCTTCAGGAGTTAGAAATATAATGAAAAGGGTTCGCAATTTTAGATAGACTGGTGTCATCCGTTTCTCCAGCAAATGCTTAGAGCATATTCTTTAGGAGAAGGGGTTTAGCTACCACAAATCCTAAAGTTTTTCTTGCGTATATAGAGACTGATCTAGAAGCATGACAATGCTTATTCTGTCAGCATTTGCTATGACTACGTCTTTTTCAATTTTAAATGCTGGAGCATCCTTTGTTTTTCTCCAATCAAGTTACTGTAGCAGTGAGCAAGAAACCAGGAGGGATCTATTAAACTAAATGCGAATGTTCAGCATCATACGTAGGAGAAATTTGGAAAAACATTTCTTAACGATTCCAAAATCACTTTTCAGACACAAGCCAGTACAAAAGAGAAAGGCTTGTCTAGATAATTCTATTGAGATGTTTTATTCGTTACAACTGGGTTAAAATATTTAAAACATGGAACATCCAATAAACTTTGCGGCCGCCCACAGCAGCTAGTCTTCCATTGCCACAGCACAAAGATTACAAGTTTCCAAGGTTACTGAACATACATTCCAATGTTCAGGCCCCTTCAATCAAAATTTTGTACCATGAAAGCCATGTTCGCATTAGGAAGATAAAAGATGCCTATTATATAACGTCATAATTCCACCTTTGCATGACCAAGGTTTTGATTTCAGAAGTTTGATCCTTTCTGATTCGTTTTTACCCAGTGTTGCGCTTTGCATTAGTTTATACTACACCTCTTGGTTTTATGGAAAAATACTATCAACCACATGGAAACGGAAAAACGGAACACAAATAACTGACCACAAAAGAAAAGAATGTGAACTCGCGTTCAAAGAATTATCAATGGCGGAAAACTTAAAGAGAAGACAAATTTTATATAAAGTATTATATTACACTACAAAAAATTCAACAAGGATAAACATCTTATAGGTTTCATCGTCGTTACGAAATGTCACCTGTTTAAAGTATACAAACTGTTGCGTACTTAGAGAAGAACTTGGCATAAGAGAAAAGCCCCTTTCTAGCCCCAGTCATATGACCAAAGAGGCATGGCCAGTAGCGAAGCTACTGATATTTATTTGTACATGCTTTAAGGATGCAGTCACTTCTGCATGGAGCAGCGTAAAAGCATTATTCATAGAACAGCTAAGAGAAAGACAGAGTGGAGCGTTTAAAGAGAACCGCATATTCAGTTATACACTGAGATTTTTTAAGGACACTGGATGTGCCGTAGGAGGTGTCTAAGTTTGTGCAAATACACACACTGTGACTGCAACAGAGACGGAGAAAACCTGATGACACCAGCGGTCTGATGGCTACGTGCTGTGACAGGGCATAAGAAAAATGATGGACAAACACCCCGAGAGTTTGGTCTAATTTTGAAGAGCATAAGTAGCTGTCGAGTCGAGATTATGATGGTAGTAATTCACTGACACTGACGCAGATGCAATCTGCCCACCGCTGGCCGTTCTCGTAGCAAGTAAGCATGAAATCAGCGACCATTGACATGGCAGCGAGACCACTCACGACGCTTAGCCCTTTTAATTCACCGCTAGCTGACGTAGTGGTTCTTTGCTTCACTACCAACGGTAACTTTGTCAATATCAAAACGGTCTTGGTAAGTTGCAGCGGCACGCAGTCCTTTCAATATTCAAAATCTTTGTGACTCCTAATTTTTGAAAGAAGTGTGATACCCGGTGAAGATGTGCACACGCAAGCGAAATTCAAATAACACGCGAGCAGTGGATTATGGCATAGCGACTGTTCGTTCACACATTTCATTTTTTGCGGTAATGCTCCTTTTCCATACAGTCCACGAGTGTACAGACGCTGTTTTATTATTAGTATAAAACAGTTTGCCTTAGCCTTCATTCTTAGCTTTGTATAGGCTTGCATGTATGCTAATGATATAATCAAATTTATGCTGCCCTTCTAATGCGTTTATGTTAGAGTAGGAGGCAGGAAAGAAAAGGACTTCACTTTCCCTGTTCTATTAGCCATTCTAATCAGTCAATAATTAGACTTGGATATTAAGGGCCACTTATTTCAGGACTTCTTGAGATACCTATGCTTATTTGCTAGGTTTAGGGAAGAATAAAAATTGCGAACTTACGTACTTTTCAGTGCACACTGTTATTAAAATTTTTCGAAATAGCAAGCATATGACGTTCACTTGCCACATCCTCTTTAAGATAACAGAAAAGTAATGGGAGGTTAAATAGGTGATAGCGACTAAGCACTTTTTACCACTGAGAAGAGAACTTGATATCCAAAAGAAGAAACCATGATAAGAACTGACGGTAATTCAAAGTTCCACGCTAGCTGAAATGAAGAGGATGTAGTGCACAGGCCGCATTTTCAAACGATCGCGTTGTCTTGATTGGCCAGCCTGTTTTGCAATTTGGCGACTTGACCAATAGCACTCGGTGTTGCTCGATGCCTTCCTAAAGCAATTGCCGGACGGGGCGGATTCACTGGTTAGGCCTATTGTGACGCCACGGTCTCACATTTTGTAGCTTCATCAGCTCCACCCGGCGCTCAAAGGCGGCCTGTCGAATGTTTGCTAATTACGGTTCAGTTTTCGGTAAGCTATAAAAAGGTATGGAACGATTTTGAGTCTTCATTTGCTTTGTAAAGGTATGAGTCCTTCGGACAAAGGTCGAGCTCCTTCACCTCTCAGTTTGACTGCGTCGACGAGCGGCTGTCCGGCTATACCCCAAGCAGCCGTTGCTGCGGCGGCCCTCTTCCCTTCAAACCTATCTAGCAGCGGTACCATTGGTAATGGGGCACTTCCCTTCTGGCCACTTTTTGGCCATACCAACCTTCTGCCAACTGCTTGGACTTACAATGCCTCTGTTTGGACAGGACAAGAGAACCCACATACCGGTATGCAGTTTTTTTGTGGCGTTTAACTCTGACCGAATTTACCATTCCAGCAGAAATGGTAGCCCGGTTGCGTCATGTCAAATCGACTGGTGCAGTAGACCAAAAGCGTAAGTGATGCAGCAATGTGCCTTCCTTTGTGCTTTGCGGGGTCGTTGGTTTCAAAACGCGGTCAGCGACCAGCAGACGCGCGTCTTCGCTCGCTGTGACAGCGTTTTCAAGCTCTTAGCTGAGGTGATGATCCGCTGAAGCGGCTGATGGTGACAGCTTTTTTGTCTGTATCGATGAGCGCTGAGAACACTTTTTGCCTGACTTCGTTTTTAAGAATAGAAGCTAAGTTGTGCAAACAAGCCAATGCAACAGTCAACCGGACTGAGCGTTGTACGCGCCGCCGTCGATAACGAATTCTTACCAATCCAACAATGGGTGCCTTTGTAACTGGCATGTTGCAAATTCAAGCGTATGCTTGTAGGCGCCTTGCTGATGGTCATAACACTTTCTTAGCGATCTCTTATCAGTTGATGCAAACGTTGCAATAGCTGAACCGTGACGCAGCAGAAGTAGAGCAGCCTTCATTAGCATATGGCTGGAACAACAGTATTATGTGAGAGAAGATTTAGTCATCGTTCCATCGTTGATACGGCTTCGTTTTATATCGTTTTCAAATGGTAACCCAATAAGAACGGCCTTGTTGATCAGTCGGTCACTTCACGCTTTGCCAACCAACCTTGTCGCTCAGCCATTTTTGCCAGCAAGGCTGTGCCCTGATCGTTGCTCTTCATATTTGTGCGCCATCAGTCAGGTGCCATTACCCCTTTGCTGCCAGTTTAAGGCGCGGTTCGGCGGACAAAATTTTTGCGCTCCGCTTCACCGCCTTGGTGAGCCAAGGGGCGCACGGAAACGAATCAGTGCATTCAAAGGAAATTTGAGCAACCGTCGACCGCTTGCGAACAATGTTCGCTTTGTGCTTCCGTAAACATTAAGCGCCTTTGACGACCCGCTGTCTTCGGGAGCAGTTTGACTTTTCAGCTTCGTCATTGTCTCCTAATAGTCGATTAAGGGCTGTCCCCTGCGTACAGTATACTCATACTCTGAGCAGAATCTATGACGCAGAAGGAGACACCATTCTCCTATAAAACCTTTCTAGCCTCCCACGACTGGTCCATTTCCTAACGTTTAATTATTATAGCTGTACACAAACCTGTGCAGTGTGGCACTACCAATGGTGCTTGCGCTTATGCATTAATTTCTTTGGAGTACTAATGCAGTAGCTGCGTTTTTAAAAAACAGTTTCTGATCACAGCGCGTAAACAGAAGCCGGTTGATGCGTGACCACCCTATAATGCTTCATTAAGGCAAACTTATTTGCGCTCCGTAACTGTGAGTCTCTGTGGGGTCGTCCTATCCCTTTCCTCTTGTCGTTCCATTGTGTGCTGCCAAGTCATGGTCGTTGCCTAAGTATCGTTTAACAGTGACTCAAAAGTCTGAGAAAATAGCTTGACGGAAGATCAGACACTTATCAGTTTGTTCGATCTCCAACCGGCTGACACTAGAGCAGTCGACGAACGCTTAATTTTGAAACAGTGCTCACTAAGATTGTTGCAAAGCAGCAAACGGGCCCAAATTGGTCGTACACCGCCGGCTGATCTTTATCACTGCGTGCCAGTCTCGCATACAGTAGGAAAGTTGGTAACCCTACGGGAACAGCGCCAAATTGTTATACTGTCGCAACGGCTGTTTGCCCACCTTTCACTTTGCCTATGAGGCATCAGTACATCAGAAATTATCGCGCTCAAAGGGGTTTTATCGAAACGTTAATTGAATTCAGGGTTCATTCAGCGCTTCCATCGAGGTTCAACCCCACTGAGCGTCAGAAAGGATTCTCTGATGAGTCGGGGGTGACAGCTGCTTTTGCTAGTCGTTCGACAGACCTTTTGTCGTTTATGGTTGTCATGGCCTTTATTAAGTGTCAATGGGAATTGCCAATCAATTTCCGCACGGTAGATGATCACTTAGCTTATCAACACCAACGGGGTGGCCCATAACTGGTGGCACCAAGAGTGCGACTCTTTTGCAGTTTCGTCGGCATCGCTTTGAACTTTTACTTGTCTAAGACACCCCTGTGCGCGTGCGATTGACTCAGAAATGGAGGAAGTTAGCGCTTTGACAGAGCTGAACTGACTGTCAATTTGTCCTTACTTGGGACAACCAACCAGTCTCTCGAACAAGAAGGGGCCGATTCGCTCTAGGCGGTGCGTCTTCAGTATTCATCAGCATCAGTGGCAGCGAGAGAAAGCTGAATTCATGTTTCAACCTCCGCTGGTCGACTATGACAAATGACCCCATGGCAAGTTGCAAGTCAGCTAACACGAATAAGCTTCAAGGTCAGCAGGCGGCTCCTTTGAAACAACCATCCGCCTTGGGATGTCGCGCCATTGTCGCTATAAGCCGTTGGCACCTATTCACTTGTTTTAAGTGCACTTTCGCGGAATTGTTGACATTTTCGGAAGCTTTCATACGACCTTAGTGGTTCTCCGGGTCCGTTAGCAGCCACGGCAGATGATCAACTTCCGTTCGGCTGTTGGTAAGCCTGGCAGCGATTAATTGGTCAAACAGATTAACGCCATCAAGGAGGGCAACAAAGGAAAAAAAGGGAAGTGTGATAGCCATGGACACCTGCACCTGCCTGGAAAGCTTCTTTTCTGGCCGACGATTAGCACAATGGCAACAGGGCCGGCCGGAATGCCGAAAACGTTTGCTATATATGGTCACCGAGTGAGCCTCGCTTTGGACTATGGTCAGTCGCCATCTTTTATGAGCTTCTCAGCGAAACGTGACAAAAGTCAATAAGCTTTCCCGGTGCCGTGCGAACGCAATAACGCGACGGGTGACAAAATTTATCGCTTCCTCGTCGAGCCCCAACGACCGTTACGGAGGCTCATAAAAGGCACCATCACTGTTCTTTGTATGTGCCAACTAGGAAGCAAATGGAGGTTGGGAACAATAAGGCGGTGCATGAGCGCCATTGTAAAGGCATATTCGCGTCGCGCAGACAACTCGTCGCCAGAGCACATTTTCTCGCGGGATGCGAAGTGCCGCCGTCGCCAGCGAGGAGGTCAAATGAGAAACGTGTCGGCGGCAGCCTTGAAGACTTCCCTTCCCGCTGTCACGGCAGCTCAAGTGGCCAGGGCACGTCAACCAGATTTCCAGTCCAAATTACTTTTGCTAACAAGATTTCTACAAACGCGCCGTGTGGGGTCAGTTCGGCGATACGCCTTTGATTGGCTTCTGAAACGCACCGCGATTTTGTAGTGCGTTCAGGAGAGCCTCATTTAGGCAGTTCGCTCCATGGGATCCCTCTTTTGCACCTAGTCCGAATACCTCAAGTGTTTTAACACCTGAAAGGATGTTGCTGCATGCGTCTTTTCCATTTCTCGCAGCTCACATTCCCTGCATGAATTGGTGAAACTGTCGCTTCATTTATTACAAAAATCTTTTAGATTAGGTGGGAAGTTCTGAGCCCTACGAGCTGTCGTCTATGCAATTTGTAATACCTTTTGTATAGGCAAAATGCAGGAGGACAAAACTTCAAATGGCTATCTCACGTGACGTTCTAGTGAGCTTATGCCAAGTAGTATTAACTACGACTCTTCGTACATTTTTTACCTTACAGAAATCTCTGCTAGCAAAAGTTGGAAAACTTTCCTAGTGACCGCACTTCATGATATCCTCTGATATATGCATGCATGCGTCTTCTCAGAGGAAGGCAGATGCTACGCGGCCTATTGACAAACAATTATTGGTTGCTGCAGAACGTCTTCCTTCTTTTCTTCTGAGCAAAACAGATTCATATTAAGTTTCTGCTTAAGCCGCCATTTCCACTAGTGCTACTGCAACTAATATTTAGCCTTCAGGGGCGCAACCGTAAGTGAATAGGCGTGTAGGAATGATAACTCCTAAGTGTGCAGATATACGAAACAGCTTGCAACAAGGTATCCAATGCGCAACGAATGGGTGCCTATGCGTCTTGCTACGGACTTTCATTCTCCCAGAGATTTGTTAATAACAGTAATAATATATAGAGCAGTTGATTTGGCATGCTGCTTTTTCGTACTCTGTGCTATCGCTTAATGCTCTGGGCGACTGTAAGTTAAAGACACGGAAAAGTTGGTAGGAACCCGCCCATTGTTTGAACAAATAGGCAGTCATTAAGTAATGACCAAATAGGGATTATCAGTGCAAAAATAAGTGGCAACTGAGCGCAGCGGAAAGCAGCGTTGTCGGTAGTGTATGCCGGATAAATGTTTTCATTTACTAATCTGTTTAGCTGTTTCAACGTTCAAGGTGATTGCGTTAATAATATTTTGCGTCCCACATAGAAATATTAATGGTGCTGATGATCAGCAGGCATGAAAACTTAATTATTTCCATTTACGATAACGGCTTTTAATGCTAAGCATAATCTGACATATGACATTCAGCTTTAAATGCAATATATTCAGACGGGTTCGAAAATCTGCTGACTGATAATCATTCTGAGAGTTGCATAATTACGGAGGCTGTCGGTGAACGTGAAGGTGCGTAACTTCATCACGGTGGAAAGCGAGCATGTCAAAACCGAGTGTACTAGACAAAAGCACTACGACTTGGCATAGATCCACAAAACTAGCAACTTTCCGAAAGCCTGTCAGCGCTTCAGGGGTATCAGGCTCGCGCTGTTATTTGGCACTGCACATAGAAAAAGGTATCATGCCTCATTTGCTATAAAGAAGAGACGTTCAATGTTTCTTTCATGGGCTGCTTGATATAAACGCAATGGCATTTCCCTAGTCAAGTTTTTTCAGTCGATTCGATCCATCGTCACCCTAAAATATCACGTGCCTCATTTCCTGTCTGTGGCGGCCAAGCAGAACTGTTCGTTGAAACCGGTCAGAGCCCTCGTCTGTCGCGCTTCAGGCATCTTCAGGAAAAATGTGTATTCAAGTTCAAGACGGACTGTTCTGCAGTTTCATTGAGGAAAGTGCCGCGAAGAGATCATGTACACAGTTTTGGATGCTGTGAGGAATGATGCCTGAAAAGTCAGTGGGAGTCCGCGAAGGCAGAACGTAACGTAAGACAGATGTGCTTAAATGAAATTCGCTCCTTCTCTAGCGATAATCAAAGGTAAAGGCATCTTCGCAGACTAGCCTAGAAAACAAAGGCGTGGGCTTCTCCTGAAACCGATCGCGCTCCGTGTTAAGCACGCAGAGAAAAAGTTTTTCTGATCAACATAGTCCGGCGCAACTTATTTGCTCTTTCTCTTTAGAATCCATGCGCTCACCGCAATCAAATTTGTCAGCAGGTGGCGGAACGCTATCCATTGTGCTATAATAGGTCGCCGCTGCTCAACATCTAAAGCAGACAGCTCAATAAACGAGGCCTATGTTCATCAACCCCTACGCAGCAGAATGGCATTACTTTGCTCTAAGAAATTGAACAGTGGTTCACTCGCTGACCGCAGATAGTTTCCCGTAATCCGCGATGCTTATTTTTACAATGGAGCCTGACTCTCCATCAAATATTCCATTGCACTAACGTTGCAGAGTCAACAGCTGTCACTGCATGCATACCAGTGATTAGCTAACCGTCGTAGGCATGGGGTGGCATCCAAAAAGTCGTTACTGAACTTCTCCATTTCGTAACTCAGTGCGTTGTTTTGACTCACAGAGCTTCTCAGTGGCAAAGCAACCGGGAAGAGACTTCCCAAAGCAGAATAGGAGTTTCAGTCTGAATGGATTAAATCAAAGTAGTGATACCAGTAAGTACGGCCAGGTTGTTAAAGCACTGTAATCTCTGCGATTGCCAGCAGGATGCGGGCATAAATACAAGATCAGATTTGAAACGTTCGTATTAAGTGCGTTTTCCCACTTCTATACTGAGCTAGACTTCACAGTCTCATTTCAGGAATGCGCTTGGATGATTCCTGCGAATGCCCGATTTGCGGAGAAGTATTGCACCTAAAAAACATTGACGAACATTTTGAGCAGGAAAGTAAAGAAGTTGATAAAACGTTCGCTCGGTAATCGCGCTCAACCACTTGAAATGACTTCTGTCAATGAAATCTGAAGCTATTTCCAGCGTGAAGAGCAGTCTGGAAGAATCGTGCAAAATCGAAGAAAGTAAGGATGCAACGTGCGATGATATTGAACGGAACAGCAATGGCCGTTACGAGATCTACTGCAGAGTTCAGCGGAACCGCCAGAACCGTCTTCGAGGTTGGCCACTACATTGCAAGGGTGCAATTGTATTGATTTAAAATACACTACGTTGAAGAACAAATGGCTGCTTTTCGCTACTGCTCTCAGATGTCCCCTTGCGAAAGCGCAAGTGATGACAAGGTCGGCTGCTACACAATTCGAAATTCGTTGCAGCTTTTGAAAGCTTCTTTCTTCAGGCTTCAAACCAGTGTTCGAATGAGGATGACTGTACAAGATGCAGTAGCGTTGGAGATTCAAAATGGTCACCTTCATCAAGTCAAAATAGCTATTCCGCCGCAACGGGAGCAACGGAAGGCAAGCAAACATTGTAGCAGTGGCAGCATAAATTTCGACAGTTTACATGTAATAGTGAATTGCTTTCAAGGTCTTCTCCTTTTCCAACAGCCAACGTCGACCCCGTGCAAAAACTGGACTTAATTTGGACATCTTCACTGCACGCCATGAACACAGATGATGTCAGCAATGAATCGTCATGGGAGGCAAGAGAGTCTTGGTTTTAGGCAAAGGATACAGACTTGCACTTTAGCAAACGGAGCCAAGTACCAGCGATTTCAAAAATGACAGTGTGCCCAGGCCAGGCAGAGAAGGACAACATGAATGAACGCGACAACTGTCGACGTTACCACAGCATGAACTCGGGGATTAACTTAATGCACATCAAGTCCATAATCGGTAGTTTTAAGCAACGCTATTGAAGCCCAGGTGATCAACGACTAATGACGTTCGCCTACGCGCTTTTGTGCAGGAAGAAAGTTCATTAAAAATATGTACACTTTGTTTGAATACGACAAATTGAAAATTTTTGAAGCGAGCCAAACTAGTTGCGCTTTCTTCTGTGATGGCTGTGAGACGATCGACTGCGAGACCGAGACCTGGAAGAAAATGTAGTAACTGCACGAAGCTCTACCTACGGCTGTACCTTCTGCAGTATTTGGAAGACTTCCTGCCGGAAGAACGTGAGCGAGACCGTCTTCTCCTCCTAGACCGATCATAGCTGCTGCGTCTTTGCGAAGACTTCCTGTCTGAATCTACATTCTGGTGCCGATCGTACGTCTCCTTGTGATGAGAGTGCTCGTCAGTAGCTTCGCGACTTACGTCAGAACTGGCTCCCGTTTCTACCTTAAAGCATAACGCAAGTTTTCTTAACTTAATTGCTTTGCTGAATCAAGTTGCTTACGTCACGCAGAAGCTTTTGCCTATGCTTGTCCACTTGTTCCGCAATGCTCAAGCCTTTCTCGCGCTTGATGTTACCACACTCTAGTTGATCTTGGTATTGCACCACCTTAACCTCGACCTCACGCAATAGCAGTCTCTTCTCGTCGCTCAATTCTTCCTTCTGCAAACTTGGCTGTCCTTTTGCATCCGTTGGTACTGTGCTATCCGTTCCTTCAGTTTCGTCTAAGGGTCTGCAGAAAAATGAATAAGGTACGAAATATGATAAGCTAAACGTACGTCCCATCTATATCTTCATAGGGGGGAGATTCATTTGCATGGTTGTTTTCACGCGCCATTTGTTCCAGCTGTTCCCACTTACTTGTCGTCATGGCTGCAATTAAGTTACTGCTTTCAGATAAATATGAGCAGCCGCAGTTACCTTGTTCCTCTATGCGGTCTGGCTCAACCTCCTCCCATTTTGACCGGACAAAACCGCCTCGGTTGGCATTGTCTTCCTGTCGCGTTTCCACCCTAATGGGTGATTTTTTCTTTACTACAGGCAGGTCGACTATGAAAAATAAAACTCCAATAAATTCCAATCAGTAAGGGACAGATAAAGTTACTTACTCGGAAGGCCATCAAGGTCATAGTCAATTAGCGACTCCTCAGCTTCACTGTCCGAGAAAGGATCACCGTCCAAATTTTCGTTCACCCCAGCCACCTCTGCTGTCTCAGTCCTTTGATGCTCCTTGAACAAGCTCACATGAGACGTAAACTGATGTATGCCAAACCAACCTCTTGGAAGCGACCAAGAAAAATGTTCTCCAACTTGTTCAAAAAGTCGGAAGTGTACACAGCTGACTCTTCCCACATTTTGACACAGCTCATCACTCTTTGTTTGATCTGGTCAGCCCGAAGTCGCGCGGTAATGGATTTGTACGCAACGTTAAGCGAGCGGAAAATATCTTCCAAACGATTACCAATACTAAATTAGAACGTAATCGGTGACCGTCAGCCGAAGGAACACTGAACTTACTATTTGCGATACAAGCTTACATGGAGAACTTTTGCGGTGCAATTGGCCAGAATATCAGATAACAAATACAACCGCGCGATCTGCAAAACACGCTATAGCTTAGCGACTAGAACATTTAAAATAATTAAGAAAACTTCATTACATTAATATTTATGCTCAATAAACGCATAGCAATTTAATGCGTTTACAAACATTGCTAAGGAAACGAAACCTTTTGTATCAAAGAACTGAAACTTAGCGTAGGCTTTTAAATATTACAGAAGAGTTTTAGGTCGCTGAGTCGCGAAATTACAGATTGCTAATTAAAATGAGGGCTTCCTTTACGTGTGGTCTCACGCTGTGGAGAGTTTATGTTTGCCTTATTGCAGCTTAGCATCCCGCCTCCACAAGTACAGTGAAATCTCCATTATTCGAAACCATCATGATCCGAATTCGGAAGAAAAACAAAGGAACGATCGTATGTAGTAAAGATGTTCAGGTTACTATGCCGCTACTTACTAGAAGAACCTATGCCGCCTTTCTCGTCCTTTTTTCTTTCGACGAGGCTGCCCAACCTGATAACTTTAAAATGTCATTGTCTTTGTAAGACTAAAATTTACTGACCAATCGGAACATAGCGTAAGGGGTTTTCCGTAGATACCTGGTTAGTTGACCATTCTCAGATCGCCCTGGGCCGTTAGTCCCGAGTTTGTGTTTCTGGAGTACGCTTTTTGAGTTTTCGAGTCTTTTCTAGAGGATCTTGGAAACCCAAGCTTGCTCTCAAGGGTAGACTGCTTAAATCGAATAACTGCTGGAAATCTGCGGATGACCTCGGGGAACAAGGCTTACAATAATCCAAAACATGGCAGAACGATAAACAAGGTAACAACCCAATTTTTTTGAAAGAGAACGAGCTGGCATCTATGCGTGATAAAAAAATTATTTAAAGTTGACGAAGACGTGAGTGTAGAAAATTGCTGTCCCCGCTTCTTCCAGAGCTGCTCTGTTATCTGAATAAATTCCCTGTCCGAATCACCCTCTGGCAAATGATGTTCGGACAATATTAATTCTACCGTACCCACTTCAACCGGCATTTGAACTAGATAACGTCACTCTGGAAAGCCCACTGAATCTTTTATTTAAGCCAAGATACCTCCACCTCGTACTTCTTGGCATACGAAAATTTGAAACTGTAGAATGAGTTCCAACGCCAATGGTGACACCCGTTAAGAAAGAGCTACTCTTCCCAAAGCAAATACAAGCGCTCATTTATTGTTCCTCCGGATCTTTCCTGTTTGCTGCCCACGAGTCATTACTGTAACTTTTCCTAAGCCTTCGCCTAAGCCTAAGCCCCGGGAACTGTCGTCACAGTAGCTTAGCTTAGGCTTAGGAAAAGTTACAGTATGACTCGTGAGAAACAAACAGGAAAGATCCGTTCCTCCGTCCGTGGTTCTACACAGGCCAATGTATCGCAGAATCTCAACCTGCCTGGGATTCCTAAGCTTGTCTGAAGCAGTCTGTGAAATTTTTCTTAAAATTCAACTCAGTTCACCTTTTCCATTCAAGCAACAATCCAATTTAACACAACGAACTTTCGGGATTTCTGCCCGTCGTCAATGGAACACTTTCAGAACTGCTGAATAGGGGACGCGACAAATCCTGGAAACTATGGATATTTAAACACACCCTATTTTAACAACCGCCACCAGTCGTCGAAGAGGACAGAAGGCTTGGCTCCCAAAAAATGATACGGCTTTATAAACCATTCCGTAAAGGGTGCATACACCTACTGGGATAACATGTCATGTTATTCCTATCCTTGCAGGTATAATTAACAAGGACTTGTGAAACGCTACCTTTCGCAGCAAAGGAAGGTCCGGATCAGAAAAAGAAGCAGCGATGATTTCGATTACTTCCTCCGCAGCCTCGCAGTGTTCAACGCACCACATCATTCCATTTCCAACCTGTTTTCTCTCCAAGTTTAGCACCTTCAGCATGCTATCCAGCTCTCGGCGTTGACTAGAAGAACCAGATTAATTATTCAGAAAATTACAACATAAAATACTCAGAGGATAGTAGTTCGACGTGCTTCACGACGTTTCCTGTTGAGTTGGACGTCACGGCAGGAGATTCTGCGGAACTGTGTTGGGAACTCTTGCCAAGTTCTTCCTCCAGGTAAAGCTCTTCCGGCATGCCATTTTGAAAAAAGTTCATTGGCGGAGGTATCCAAATACTACCATCTTTAAACATACGAAACTTTTCCGTTCTCCACATAGATGGAACATCACCCTGCAAAGGAAAAATGTGAAAAGAGCAAAGGCGAAAGTATGTGCCTGAAGCACGGAAAAGAGCTTCCAACGGTAATAGACATGGGCAGGTGATTGGTTGTCAAACAGAAATCTACAAAATACTCCCATTATGCAAGGAAAACAACGGAAAACAAACCGCTAACGAGAACGAAGGGTTGTCTTTCTCGCGCCACATCAACATCGCTTCGAACATGGGTCCTTCGCGTATGACAAATTCGATCACTCGATGGATCAGGCACAACAGCGATCTAGAAGTATAAAACGATTCAGTAAGAAAACTTTGCCAAGCTGATAGACGAAAAGGTCAAGCTGACGATAGCAGCGCAAACGACAAGACTTTTGATGTAACTGCGCTGACAAATAGACACATTTCTGTTCGGGCGATTTATTTCGATACATGCTAAATAAGGTTTCTTGCGCTAGTTTACTTTCTGCTGACATCCAGCGCTGAACGCTGCTGCTGACAGCACAATTTAACAGGCCTTAAGAAATGAGCACATAATTTTCAGTCTAAGAACAGTGAACTATTAAGTTCGCAGTAATAGCTTCTCAAGAGCCACTAATTAAAAAACAGAATCTGTGCTAAGAAGCCAACGGCTTCACGACTTTGGCCGCAGACCAACTGCTATTCCCATTTTCCATCATCGAAACTGCTGCGATTATCGCTCTTGCTAAGAGAACCATCACACTGCTTCTTGGCGTCCACTAACTCAAGCCAGGACTTTCATGGGGTCACTTCTACGCTTATGCAACGTTATTCAAAGACGGACAGCCAGAAAAACAAACTACTCCGACAAACGACATCACAGTTCCTTTGTCGACGTTTGGCGGTTTTGTTAAAAAGAAACCAGAACACGCAGACTGTTCACACTGTCTTCAACGGAGAAACTTAATTATGCCTCTGATGAAGGCGTAACAAGATCGGGAAGCTCCAAATGTAACGTTTTGTTTTGGTTTCCTTCTTAACAAAAATGGTTGAGCGTCGTGAAGGAGAATGCACATCACGTACAATGAAATAATTGCTTACAGGATAATACAAACTGCAATAGCACATTGCACGCTCATATGCACATTTGAGAAATACTCGAATTCATACGCAGAACACATTCCTATACAATTTCTGGGAACTCGAAAAAGTTCACATATACTATATTATATGATTGATTGCGCATACAGTTCAAAGTGAAGTGGAGAGAATTTGCACAACCGACTGGGCAACCAAGCAGGACTATCACATGACAACTTTGCGACCAAGCAAAATGACTTCTACAGATTCATTCCTTTATTCTCTGTTTGCCAATTGTTTCACGTCTGTAATCGTTAGAAATGAATCCTTCACCGCTGGAAGGTTAGTCAGTCTATTTAGCAAAAACAGACGAAGTTGAACTCACAAAAAATTGAAACACGTAGTTCATCTTTTGTACGTTCAGCAGCTCATTTGTTGTTAATAGATTGACCAAGCTTCCACCGGCCAAGGATTTGTTTTCAGCGATTACGGATTTACTGAACACTTAGCGCTGATAAAATACCGTGTCAGAGAGAAAACAAAACTATACATACATGTTACAAGACGAACAAAATTGAAGGTGATTCTCTGATTGCTACTACTAACTTCATTCTTGTTCATCAGACGTAGGCGAACGCTAACGAAAAAT
Organism: Trichuris suis; assembly: GCA_000797535.1. NCBI lineage: Eukaryota > Metazoa > Nematoda > Enoplea > Trichinellida > Trichuridae > Trichuris > Trichuris suis. The sequence goes on along the minus strand of KN538383.1, from coordinate 1,503,358 downwards.
TGCAAAAGGCAAATAGAGATTAATGTTACTACTAACAAGATGAGCAGCAATTTCCGTTCTCTGGGACAGGAGCAAGGAAACAAAATAGCAACTTTAGATTCGTTCTATGCTCAAGGAATTGCCCAATAAGACGTGGCTGTTTGCAATAATTCTTCACGCGCACTAAATTGCTGCTGCATTGAAAGACATGTTCTACTGACAAAATCAAGTGCTGCATGGAGCTCACGGTTGCCAGATAGCAATGCGATTCTTCAGTGGGGATGATCAAATGGGCGGCAACTTCCGTTGAAACGAAATTTGTTAACCATTCTGTTGGTTACCGCTGATGATGGGTGATCGTTTTAAACCCGAAAGCTTCGGCTATTGAAAACTGAATGCAAAATACGGGCACCTACCGTAAAATAAAAGCTTATACAACATAAAAACGTATGAAAACTGCACTATTTTTTAAAATATAACCGTTTGTAGCTTGGCTCCTAATGTAAAGACTGCTAACCTTCTATAAATAGTTTAAGCATTGCAAGATTATGGATGACGAAAATAAATCGCGCAGTCGTCTTGCAAAGACACGTTAGAAGCGTCACGGAAAAGAACAATACAGCTGCTATCGTGGTCCTAAAGTCGGAATATTAACCACGCTAGCACACATCGGAAAGAATACCGCATGATAGAAGCAATTTGACACCTTTGAATTATTCAAACCAAGCCGCCATGTTTTTACGATAAGCAAACAAAAGGTAGAAAAATTAGCGTTAGCCAAAAAGTGACTGCTCGTCCGTCACTCTTCCTGCAAAAAGAACGTTTCCGGATCACTTGATAGCAATGGCATTGACGTAGCACCAAAAACGCAGACAAACATCATACGTCTTACGGAACAAGAGGTTGGGTTACTCTTGGCATGACGGGTTGTGTCAGGAAAAAAGGAGTGCGCAAACTGCAGAGATGTTGGCAAGCAAACGTACCTTTCCGTAGGAATGACAACTTTGACAACAGCGTTCCTGATCATCTGTATATGCACAACAGCGTATTAGGTAAAGAACTCGCAACTACGACAACACATTGAAAACGCATGCGTCCAAGTTATTACCAACAAATAAAAAATGAACAGCGCTTTAACGTTTACCTTTAGCCACGCCTCTCTCTGTTCCGGATCTTCAGGGAGAGGAGCGTTTTTTTCAGGCAACGGCCATTTGTATTCCTCTCGGTCAACTGGATCGGGTTGAGCATTGAACGGTAAACCACTAGCTGGCGGTGGAGCAATCAAGTCTAGCATCGCTTTGGGTACATAAACAGGATAATGCGGAATAACAACCGGCTTTCCCCAACTGAGCTTCAATTCATAACCATGAAGAAGATATCCTGCAAAGCAGAGTAGGCACAAACGGGATACCAACCTTGTTGGACAAACCTTTCAAACCGGAGACTGCCCTTTCTGCGTCTTTACGTGTCATGTAAGCCACAAAACCAGTCAGACACGATTTAACCCTTTCATCACCGTTTCTGGGCCACATGATTTTTACGGAAGCCAATGGTCCATACTTTCCAAATAAACAACGAATTTCTTCCTCATTTATCTGTAAAACAGATGGTAGAAAAAAGGTGCGGTTGGACTTCATACTTCAGGGGAGAGATTGGCCAAAAACAAGTTGGTTGTCGTAGGGTCCAAATCATACGCATTTGCCATGTATGGGTTATCCAAGGGAGGTGCAATTTGATCCAAGGGTTCTTTGGCAATACCAAATTCTTGCAATTGTTCCCTCAAACGTTTGCGCTCTGCTCGCTCCTCCTGCGTCCTGGAATATCCAAGAAACAAGTGATGCTGCGATCACCCACATTGAAGATTACACCTTTTAAGTTCTTCTTTGAACGCTTCCAGATTCGACATTCTCTTACCGTCGACCCCTTTTCCCTGAATTATTCGGCACACGCTTTCTTACGCGTATCTAAACTCATGGAACAAAACCAACCGGCTTCTTCGGGCGGTTCTTAGCAGCTTCTTCCATAAACTTTCTAGCCTTCGCCTCCGCAGCTTTACGGGCCATTTCCAACTCCGCCATTTTGTTAGCAGCCAAAGAATTTGGCTGATAAACATTTGTACTGCTGGGGCTATCATTTGCTGAACAGGAAAACAAAAAAGCATCTACAACGGAATTCAAATCAGTCAACTCACTGTTATTGTCATTTTCGGCCGGGTTAACAACACCTCCCCTTACGAACGTCTTCCCAATTTTATTTTCTGGCTGCTCAAAAGTAGCCACGAATTCTTGTAGAACCTCCTTTGCACGCTCCTCCTCCTCCTGAATGCAATGTCGCGAATAAACAAAGCCTAATGTGGCGAACACGTACTTTGCGACGTTGCATTTCGGCTTTTTGCCTCGCCAACACGGAACGAGTTACTGGACGAACTCTTGGCATGATCGACAAGTCGCTCAAAATCACACACCTCAAACGTAAACGAAATACAGTTACAGCAAAGGTGGGATTTAAATGATTTGCAGGATATGTTACAAAACAACTGAAGCAAGTAGAAACTCTCCTATCTTTTGTCTTTTGCTATGGGGTGATTCGGATAACGAATTTATACAGATAATAAAGGTTCTCTGGAAGAAACGGGGAAAAGGGCAGACAGCAGTACCCTATACTTGTCTTATTTTAGAAATGCGTACAAATAATTTTTAAACAGGAGCCAGGTCGAATTATTCCCTCAAAAACTGAGCTGATATTTTCTACACCATTCTGCCGCATGTCTTCGAATTTCCATTGCCTCACGTTGACTTCACCTCTTCTGAAGACGGGATAAGATTCGTCTCGAAAGTTCCGGACAACAAAAAGCTAGTATTGTCTTCTCACGCATACAGCCGTAGAAAAACAAAAATTACGTGTAAATAAAACCAGTGAACAGGGGTCCAGTGATCAGTATGTCTTGGGCTATTGTGAACTTCGTTCCTTGAGGTCAACTGCAGATACCCAGCAGTTGTTCCGCTGAAGCAGCGCCTGCATTTGAGGGCAAGTTTTATTTTCAAAGACCTTTTAGACTTGGTTCGACACATCGACGATTCGAGAATCCGCAAAAGTAGTGGTATACAAACTCGTAAGTTAGGACCGGGAGTACGAGCTATCTACGGAAAAACGTCCTACGCTACGGTTCGGTTGGTCAGTAAAAGTCGTACAAAAACGATAGCATTTCAAGTTTAGCAAGGCAGGCACCCTCGCGGAAGGCAAATGACAAAAAAGGAAGATAGGTTCCTTCGATAAGCAGTAGCTTGAACATCTTTACTGTCGGCCGTTGTAGTTGGGGGTAATTCTGCAGGCAGTTTCGAAAGCGTTTATCAACTTCCGAATCTTTAGAGGTTTTGAAAAACGTAAGAGTAGGCGCTTACACATTTTCACGCCAAAAGTGTTCATTATCTGTTTTGCCCTTTCGTTTAGTCATCTTTTTCCTGGAATGGGTGATCCGAAGTGTACCGTTTGCAAAGAACTACAGTAGGCCCTCCTTATCCGCGGTTATTGGTTCCGGGAATTTCCGCGTATAATCAAGACGCCTGCGCAAAATATAGAATCATTTGTAAACAACCTGCATGGGATCTTTCCTGTTTGCTGCCCACGGGTCATACTGTAGTTTCGCCAAAAC
>KN538383.1:1462606-1499627 GCA_000797535.1 Trichuris suis | reverse complement strand
AGCGCAGCATCGAAAGACAGTCACAGCGGGTGTCGCTAGGACGAGCAAAGGCTAAACGAGCGCAGCTGGAAGAGAACGTGCGTTGTCTCTGAAACCATCGTAAAGTCGAATCCATCGTAAGTCGGGGACCCCCTGTATGTTGTTTCGTGATTGGTAGATGGACAGATTATCTTGCAAAAGTCAAACCAAGCAGAGATGCGCAGCTACACTCGCAGGAGAATGTCAAAGTTCCAGCTTAACATTCGTTGGTGGAACAGGGTGTCATGTGTCCTTCTCAGATAACCAAGCTTCATAGTATTGGCATTGAAGATCGAAAGAAGTGGTGACACATAAACCGATCATCAGTAATAAACAAACGAAGTGTATCGTAGAGATGCATTGACAGAACTTGGAGCTGGGGCTGAAGTTGTCTATACTGAAAGGATAAAATTTTCTTTTGAACAGACGGACTAATGGAATGTCCACATCCAGTTACGACATTCACTAAAATATCCGCGCTGATCATGTATGGATAAAACTAATTACTGCGGAAATCTAGTTGGTAACAGGGATGTTTCTGATTCACCTACGTTACTGTTTATCAGCAAAATCGTGCCGATTTTGACAAATGGTATTGATCACTTTCGGAAGAGGAAAGTTTGTCTAGCGCATTACAGTTTATTTTGGCTCGAGTCACTGTGCGCTGAAGACGGGAACAGATATTTCCCGAAAGCTTCGAAGTAAACTTTCACGGGTCGCACTTCCGTAAACTATTATGAAATTTCACACCCCCGTAAGAAAGAGCTTCATTGTGCTACTATGTTTATATTGAATAAAGCGACAACGTTTTAACGCTATTCCCATGGAAGGAGAATCGTATAATCGTGCATTTGGTCAGCGGACTTTCAATTTCATCGTTCTTCACTACAAAAATAGCACAAAGTGGGCTGGAAGCAGTAGTTACTACCGAGAACACACCACCATTTTCCAATAACCATACGTTCAATAGTTACCATAATTTCCTACAACGCGATGACGTTACATGAAAGATATAGCAGACCTGTAATCCATCAGCTTAGCGGTGGTCAACGGATAATTACTGATGAAAGAGGATATGCCAATTTTCATTCGATGACGATTTTGACTGATAAAGGATAAAAGGGATGCAATAGTCCAACCATCGGTTCAACTGAGGAAACAAAGGGTACAGGTTACCGCATACGACTGGGAACAGATATGCGGAAAATGAAATGAATTCATTTACCATGCAAGAAAAACTTTGCAGCGGAAACTTTATGCGTAATTCTAACGCGCATCACCGTGTAATCATTATCTTCTATATGCATTGTCATAACAAACGCTTGAAATGAAATACTTTAGGAGATAGCCATTTTTAGCAGTTAGTCTCAGCAGCTGCGCGCTGTCAATGTTGCAAGAGAACTTTTAGCAGCTCTTAACGATTAATCAATTTGTTATAGTAAAGAATTAAGTGCACTAATTATTCTTCATTATGAAAATCCCCAGATTCATTTTAAGCTCTCTGATTTTTGTTGTTGCACAGTTTGAAACGTAACGCTGCGACTAGCGAGCTGAAGCAATCTTCAAAACAGGCAGTTATACATCAGGTTGCAAATCATGAACTTTAACGCTGCGCATTCTGGTTTCCTTCAGTCACTTTCAGCGTGCCGAATAATGAATAGCTGTGCCTGTTCTATAAAACTTTAGGCTTAGTGTTATTCCAACCTTTTGTCAATGAATGACATTAGTATGGTTGCGATCTTAGACTTAATTTCATTATGTGCTACTCGATGTGGTGAGAAACGCAACCTTAGATTTCATACTTGAAATCAAGGTAAATCCATTCAACTTAGTACGTAAATTAACAGATTTTTTCAAACCGAGTCACAGTGCCGCTAACACATGCAGCGCCGCTGTTACGAAGCGATCAAAAGCAGTCGCGGGCTATCGTCAGCGCATAAACGAAATCACCGAACAAAGCTTTATGGTCACATCTCAGATTATAAAACAGGGCAACAAACGTCAATCAAAGCACTGACAAGCCTAGTTTATAACGGCATGCACCGTCAGAGTACAATCAAATAGAATTGCGTATGCATCGCTCATTTTGCAAGACGTTTGAATTTCATTTCCCCAGGTAGGGGAGCAGGAGTACATTAGGAAATATGGGAGTAAAAGTTCACACACTTGTCCACTTCCATCCTAAGCGGAACGGCCAGTGAAGATTAACCATAACTTAACTTAACCAGGATCCTATTAACACTAACTTGGGGGAGCGCTGAAAATATGCTGTATTTAGCTTGCTCAATAGATTCTCGAGGTTAGATACTGGAGCGATAGAGGGCGTTGCAGAAGAGCATGGACTGTACTAACGTAGGATAGAATGATGGATTCTATTTAAAACATGGAAACTAAACTAAACTAAACATTAGAACCTTTGTCAGAATGTTATTCAATGCTAAAATGAACTACAAACGCTGAACACAAATCTTCATAGCACCAATAACGGACTGTCTTATTCCTTTTCTCAAGTTTCATTAAATTCGCGAATGCTCAGGTTTTTCGCTTTGTACGATTTTACCGGAAAAGCCTCCGTTTTAGACAAACGCTCAACATGTCTTTTTCTTGAAAATCTTTGAAAAGTGGCTATTGAAAAATAATTAGAAGCTCTCCCCTCCTTGGAACAGGTTTTTAAGTCAGATCAGTAGTTTAACAAACATACTACCGTAACAATACACCCTGAAAGCTTATGCTTGCGAGTAGCATTTGTCCAAGATTTCATCTATGACCACTGCTAGCAAGTACAATGAAGACGACGCTGTGTCGTAACTTCATTTTAGTAACGATTCGAATATGGAACATTTTGCAGGAAACTATTCAGTAGTTCACAACATTTGAACGACGCTAGAACAACTGTCGAAGCGATGTAATTTCATTTTACCCGTACACAGTCCAATGTTCAGTTGGAATTTGTCGACAAGACCGGCCTACTTATGGATCATTGATGGTCGAATTCACATATACTGGCCATGTTAAGATCAACTGAATTTCATTTTTTTTCCATGCGGCAACTTGTCCAGTAGATCAAGTTGACCATTAGCATGGTACTTACCCGGTACTCAACTAGAAGCTACCGTAAGAATTTTAGCGATCGAGGATATTGGGGACGAAGCTACCTGCTAATATATGTAACTTTACCACAACGCGTAGCGCTTCTAAAATTAGAAAATTCGTATTGACGCTTTTCCAAACAAACAACCTTAACAAAAATTATCCAAAACATTGGTAGAAATTCGCATTTGTAGAAACGTAAGTTTAGGTTATGTAATCAAAACGGACTTGCAACTGGACAGTCGCACGCGCAAGTAGAACTGGACTGACGAAGTGACCTACTGGCTTGAAGAAAACGGGCACCGGTCATCATCGCTTGCACACTTGGCACGCTAAAACAATGCCAAACACAAGCCGCTCTGATTTCACGACACATTCAAAGGACCAGCATGTGAAATATCTATGACTGACGAGCCGACAGTGACCGATTTGACTGATACTTAAATTTTCGCCTTATGACCCAAATGTTTTCAAGCCCCTTTTCCATTCTTGGTGCGGTCGAAGATTGCCTTTGCTGACAACAATGTTTCTATTCCATGCAGTACTACTTTTAGGATCGTTTTATTTAATTACAACAGCAAAGGCCGGCGAAGTGGACAATCACCTTGTAGGCACTCCCCTGGTAGACTGCCAGGATACGTCAATCAGCATCACTTTTACGACGGCCAAGCCATTCACAGGAAGAGTGTACGTGAAGGGACTGCAGGAGGATGACCGGTGCTCCCGCAGCTATGCTGGTAACAGTGATCAGCGAAAGTTTACGATTATGGTCAACCAAGGCGACTGCAGCATGCAGAGACAGCGCGTAAGCGGTGGAAGCCTCGAAGGTATTATGTTCTCCATGGTCATAGTGGTAAGCTTTCATGGAACGTTTGAAACAATGAATGATAAAGCATACCGTTCCGTATGCTTCTTCCGTAACATCAAGCGCGTAACGAACTTCCTGGATGTGAGCATGCTGCCTACAGCGGAGTTGATGGACACCGGAAAGATGCCAGAGTGTCAGTATACAATCCACAAAGATTCTTCTAGTGGCCCATTAGTACGTTACGCAGAAATTGGTGACCACTTGTTTCATGTATGGGAATGTGAAGATGACGGACAGGGTATGCTCGTACATTCATGCTGGGTAAGCGATGGACGTGGCAGTCGCTTCGAACTGCTGGACATCGACGGGTGCGCCATAGATCCAGTTATTCAGCCGGATGTCCGATACGAAGCATCGCTAACGAAAGCATGGGTTGAGACTTGGGCTTATAAGTACTCTGATACGTCGGTCTTAGATTACCAATGCGTAGTTGAATTGTGCAAGAAAGCGCAAGGAGAATGTGAAGGTGTAACACCTCCAAGTTGCGTACGTACGAAACGATCTCCAGTGCAAACATCTTCCAACAAAGTGATACTGAGAGCGAATGACCGCATTCGTCGCAGCGTACACCACAACCCGGATCATCAAATTGATGTTGCAACAGATATGCGCGTATTGGAAACGTTAGACGAACAAATCGGACTTGGAAATTTGCCAACGGAACTGATGAAAAAATTAAACAAACCGATAGCTCAATGTCCTATACAAGAAAAGTTTGAAACTTATTGTCTTAGCCTGTCAGCAGCTGGTTTCTTGTTGGCTCTAATTGCTGGGTTATTCATAACGACCGTTGCATCAACAGCATTTTTGGCCATTCGTAGATATGAGGAAAAGGTGAAAGGAACAGCCTAAGCAAGCAATCACAATAAAGCCGCAAGTGGAAGCTCAATTGGGACTTGCACTCTTTCGTTCACTGGTAACGTGGCTTTCGTTTATGCGTGCGCACCTGCGTTTGACAGCTGTTGATTTTTGTAAACTTTACCGCCACTTCTTGAGAATTGAAAACGTTCTTTATCAAATAGCGCAGCATCGCAAGCAGTTGTCTATTGGCGCTTTAGGAATTCGTCATATGCTCGAAGCGAACATTTGGCTACATTGGAACAAAACGTTTCATCGTTACCATTCAGCATCGCTTCGATGGAAACGAAATTTGGCTTTGTTCGATCGTACTGATCACGCTTAATCTGCTTCAACCATTCATGTCTAGCTTGAATCTTTTGCTTTTTCTCGCGAAGACATCTCGGCCAAGAGAGCATTGTTTCATGCGAGAAACCAATCACATTGTGCAGATAGTTGAAACTTTTTGACAATATGGACTTGTCTACAGAACGCACCCGGTAAATTAATAAATAGCTGCAAGAGAAAAATTCGCTCACAGGTGGTCCACAATTTAGGATCTTTAACTAGCAGTTGCTTCATTTGATCAGTAGAAAAGCCCAATTCTTCTTTAAACATAAACTGGAGGGTCTGTCGTGCAAACAACATTAAGGAAAAGCAACAACGGTACGGCAAACGTCACCTGCGTGTATCCAGTTCCAAAAGTGATCAATTTCGGATTTTCCGTGACTATTTGGCGCACCTCATCTCCACTAAGTTTGAACTGTTTCTGATACCATCCGAGACGGGCGTCAACGCTTTGAACTTCAAAATTTAGCCAATATCTCGCCTTCAGAATAATTCTTGTTATAGATGCGTCGGGAAAATTTTTAGATTTTAAGTATTCAATGCGAGACCGCAGACTGTCGATAGACTGTTGAAAGAACCACGGATTTTTCGTCAAGTAGTTGCCGATACGATCAACAGGAACTCCCAAAGAGAATAAAAATTGCAACCGCGGCTTCACGTCTTTCTCCCAATTCAACTTGACGAGAAAATCAGCTACATTACCTTTCGTTTCAAGGGTAGACAGGTCAACGCCAAAGTCAACCAAATTTCTCAATACCTCGCTATCGTTCACGTAAGGGGCCAAAGTGTACGACTTCAGAAACAGCTTCGACTTGTACTTACTAATTCTGTCTGCCTCGCTGGCAACCGTCAGCTTCCCTTCAACGGAAGTACCCGATACAGATGGCAACGTATCAGCTAAGCCGCTAGACGAGTTGTCTCGCAGGTCGCTCTCTGACGGTTCCAAAACTGCATGGGGCATAAACAAACGCTCTTCAAGTTCACGCAAACTGTGACTTCGTTTGCATATGATTCCATTCAAATGACCACAGGAAAGAAATGAAACTAGACTACTTGTAGGGAAGCAGACACCTGAGGGTAGTCTAAGGAGAAATTTCATTCTTAACTAGCGCTTCCAATGATCTGGTAAGAAAGGACGAGCTGTAGGGTTGGCGTCTAAAGAAAAAGCATGTAAGTACTTACGCAGGCAGGGAAGCCTGGCAGTTTCGGCAATATGACAAAGTATAAATTTAAAAATTACGTTCATAAGCTTATATAGAACACAGAAAGTTTTGAAGTAATAAATTAACACTGCCCTCACGCTGAAGCATAGCCTCCCAAATATCTATACAGTAAGAATGAACTTGACGTTAAAAGAAGATGTTATGGTTACAGAACTTTGAATCTTGTTAAGGTCGATGATTTAACGCAAAACTGGTCTCTGGTTTCTTGTGCGTGTGGACAATAGAGTTCATAGTTGCTCCAATTGCGCAAGCGTTCAAGAAATTTTAACCGTGAGTGTGGCTTTCAACAAAACATTTTAGCTTCTAATTTCCTCATGTCGTTTCCACTACATTTATCCCATCTTGCAAAAGTTTGATTTGCAGGTTTTCCCAATACCGTACTGAGTTATTTGCACACGCAGGTAGTATAACTTGCGCTCCCGGCAGAGTTATCTGCTTGCCGTATTTTTCAATGTCTTACAACAAGGTGCGCGAAGTATGCAAAGCAAAAATGCACCAATACTAATTGTGGCATTTAGGAAGCCATAATAGTATGCCTCGATGTTGGCCCCTCTATGCGAGCAGAAGAGAAGGGTGTACCGCCTTTATTTCATGCAGCCATAGAGTGTGTGAAGTGGATTTTGAAGCGCAGGGTAGCGGTAGGTGAGAGCTTGTTCCATTTTAAGTTATATTAATAGATATTCGCCGAGTCATCCGACGAAGTTGCGCTTTTACTGTTTGGGTCGGATGCATCAAATAACCCTTATGTGGAACTTGGTAAAGCCGCATACCAAAATATTTCTTTGGCAAGCGAATTGAAAACGGTCGACTGGGATTTGTTTGAAAGCGTATGCCAGCTTCAAGATACCAAGTGCGGAGCAGACGTCGACTGTAAGCGTCGTACGGTCTATTTGTTGTATTAATAGATTATGCATTCTTTTTTCAGTTTGTCGGGCTTTAACAGTAGCTGCCACATATCTGGTGCAAGCAACGCAAGCAAAACGTTTTGCGCAACGATCTATCGTGTTGTTATCCTGTTTCTCTGCCCACGTAACTACGCTGGACACTGCTTTGCTTGAAACTCTAACCGATGCTAGATTGGAACTTGCAGTAATGTGAGAAAATGTTATCTCTTTCCTGTTGCTTTAATAATTATCATTTTTTACAGCGGTCCTGACGAATCAGACACAAGAAGCCGTAATGTAGCAATGGTTCAAAGTTTAGTCGACTCGGTCTCAGGTATCTACTGTCCATTTAAGTGAGTTGTTCACGCAGCGATGTTGCGCGCCATTTCTTGTCCATTTTGCTTTAGTCATTCTGAGCATTCATTTTCCATAAATCGTACTTCGAAAGTTTAAAAAACTGCATGAGAAATTTAAGTATTGGTAGACCAACTTTCACATTGGACGCATTTGAATGAAACCGATTGCTTTAGTTGTGACCATTTTCCCTTTTGTCAGTTCAGTTGGTGATGCTTGATGAACAGGTGTCAAAGTCACAGAGATCTTTCTTTCAACTTCGCCGGCTCGATTATGTGAGGTAAAACGTGATGGAAGTATAAAATGCGCACAAATTAGGGAGCAGGTACAAGTGGCCCTTTCATTGAAGCAACCAATCTGAGATACCTGTTTTGCATAGTCGTTCTTCCTCGACGTTCGCGCATAATCGTTTATAATATTAATAACTCATTACAGCCAAGCAACTTCCCTTCTTGGGTTGTACCAACGTCGTTCCATCAAACCAGTGGCATGGAAATGTGACCTCGAATTTGGCACACAACTGCGAATCCCCGTGTGCTCCTACGTGAAGGTAGATTTGATAGCAGCTGTCATGATCCACAGAGCTGACGTTTAGTGCAGAAGCTATCATCTGAAGCAGGGATGGAAGTTCGCAAACGCACAGTGTCCTTACATGGACGTGACGATGGAGCGCACATATCATAGCATCAGCGTTGACGACGACGGCGACGAGGACAGTTCAGAGCAAAAGCCCATGAGCAAATGGCTTGGAGAAGAAATATGCGAACGTGACTTGGTGAAGGGTACGTTGATGTGCGTAGGCCCAATTTTCAGGACATAGGCGGTGCAGCATTTAGGTACGGTGCCTCTGTTGTTCCTTTAAGTAAACTAGACGAGGAGGCAACGAAATACCGATCAGAAAAGAAGGGGCTACAAGTTCTGGGTTTCGTGAATCGAGCAGAGGTTAATTGCCCACGTGACATTGTTGACTTTATGCAGACTTTTCAGGTTAAATTTTGGCATTTTACTGGTAACGGTTCTCACATGCTCTTCGCGGATGCGTCGAATCGTCGTGGTTGCCAAATTTTATCTGCGTTAATTCGAGCTTGCCATTCCGCAGAAAAATTACCTTTGGTACGCTACGTTTACAGCGCTTCTTCGATCCCTCGATTGTGTATTCTGATTCCCGTAATCAAGACAAATTATGAAGTAAGCGTAAAACTGAGCATTGGCGACTTCTAATTGTTACTTTTAAATTGAAAGTGCTTCGCTCTTTTGAATGTCCCATATAGCGAAGACATCGTGAAAACAGCACATCGCTCTTTAACAAATCAAAAGTGCTTCATACCAAATGGTTTGCTAAACGACTTCTACTGATTCCATTCGACTGTTGGAACGGTATATTTCAGCCGAGCAGCTAAACGCAGTCGACTCATTAATACTAGCTATGGACTTGATGCATGTTGGCAAAAATGCAGAGGACGAACCTTTTAAATGGTCTAATATAAACGATCCTCATTTCCAATACTTTTTCTCGGTATTGTAATTTCTTCGTGGTATACTTTGGAATGACGAGTACTTCCATAGTGCATGGAAAAACGAGCGATGCATCCGGAGGAACCTTTGCTACCAATGGATGATCGTTTCCTTGCACCGATTAGCCCACTGGACGAGATAATGAAGCGTTCAGGACCTTGTTTGAATGTCTTGAAAGAACAGTTTCGCCTTGAACACCTTGGCCGGAAGAAGTCGAAACGCGCCGCGGCAGAAGTCTTTAAGGCTGAGTAAGCTTTAAGGTCGTCGATTCCTCAACAAATGCTGGCAAATTCTGTAGAGACAGTGTAACGACGTTGCAACAGATTGCCCAGGAGCACAAAGGCGAAGGACCTGCCAAAGTAGGAACCGTAGACCCCGTGAACGACTTTCATCAGATGGTCAAACTTGGCCGAAGCTTTGTGGAAGGTGAATTAAGCAGCTTAGCGCTATTAGTATTTGTTTACGTTTGCATGTGTTTTTAGCCTGCGAACAATTCGTCGAAGTCATCTTGCATTTAATGTTTGAAGCTCATGATAGTTTTTTTCTTCGCAAAGCATCCCACTGCGCCGCAGTGCTAAGGAAAAGTTGCATTCAGGTAAAATTGCTCGCGGTATACTTTCTGTCCGTATGCCTGTTTCAAATTTCAGGAAAGGACACCCAATATATACAACAGGTTTTTGGAGCGTATTAAACATGAGGCGCTTGAGAATGCTGGAAGAATCGTTTGGGTTTCAAGTCTTCTTGCTGGTAATGATTTTATTGAAACCTTCGATTGGACACTATCCGTATTTAGATGACTTGGGGCCCATTTCTTCCGCTGAGTGCTCCTCCAGTGAGCTTTCTGTTCAAGATGCGGCTGACTTTTTTAAAGAAATAGATGCAACGAAGGCGCCAGTAAAATCAGAGCAGCTATCCGCAATTTCAACCGATTTGATCAATGAACTGGAATGAATCCTAAGGCCACGCCAGAAGAGTAACGTCGCTAAGAAATAGAAAGATTTTACGAATTTGAAATCCAGTCTCGCCGACAGCTATCGCCGCGCCGATTGGATTCAACAAATGCAATTTTGTGCCAGTTGCCACCATATGTCACCCTCTTTCTGCCTGATTTTGTTCCTGGAAACGTTCACAAATGGGGTATTGTGTTCGTTCAATGATTCAAATACATTGATGTCGCACGAGCAGTTCGCTCTCTTTGGGTCCTGTTCTTCCATGTGTTTCAAAGGTCTGCACTTAGCGTTGATCGATCTTCCAATGACACGGAAGCCGAAACCATGCGCGTAACAAAGGGTACACTGTAGTTAGCACATTAAGGTCGTTTATTCACCGGAAATATTGCAAGCAAAGCAGCTATCCCTTGATGAAGACTTCGTGGAAGCAAATAGGTCATTACCGTTTATTCGAAGTACTTTGTTGCAATTGTCTGGCTGCAGGCCTATGCATTTATTTTCTGCGTGCCGAAATGCTCTCCCTTAAGCGTTGTTTGCGACACCTTTCCAAGCCGTCGAATCTAGTCAAATCCGGCCTAACGATGGGGTCTACATGTTCACCCTCTTCATGATTTCCCTTTCTTCCTAAATTTTGACGAACGTCTGCCGATAGTTTTATTTCGCGTTAACCTTTGGCAGCTGTCAGTGTCGTCTTTCATTGAAAGCGGAATCGAGAACGTTTGGCATGCGCAAGAATGTTCTCTTTTCTCTTTCCTTTCTTCTTCTCATCTTTGCCTTGAAAAGACCATCCTTTGCCTTAACTATTCATTCGCCTGCTTGCGGTCCAACCGACCTATTGGAAGTCGAACAAAGCAATATGTAGACTAGTTTACTTTCTTTTTAGAAACAGGTACGCGCTTCGGAAGATCGTGGTTAATGCGGAGCATCTGTTAGGACACTGCGCTGACACCTGGTCGTTCGGTCGACTAGGAAGATTTGTTTATACAACACTGCGACAAGTTGCCGACTTGATTCGTTCTCCTTCACGTATATGCTGCTTCAGTGAAAGTATAATAGCTACTTGAGTTCTACGTGCTTGCGCGAAGGGAATGTCCATGACGCAATTTCAGAATTGCAAAATTGCAAACGCTCTTTTGAACCAGCCGCTTGCCCTCCTCATCTGAGGCGATATAGTAAAAAAGTTGTAAGGTTATTTTTTTAAAATGCACTTATTTGGCCTGCACATGATATCCACATTCGGCTAACGATAATTAAGATTAGGGGTTACTCCTGTTTTCTTTTCCGTTGAGCACGTTTCAGTTCGCCCTTATCAGCATTATTTGCTCCTTCTGCTGTTTATTCACCGTAATTAAATCTGTCCATATGGTCGCAAGGGGAGAAGAGTATCTGGCGTTTGACGCTTCTTTTCCGCTCGTATTTTGTTTATGCCTCCGTTCGAACGCTTCATTGATATTTTGTTTTTTGAGCTGTTCCACAAAATCCAGAGGCTAAGAGTTAGAGCCTGTTATTCTTCCATGCATTAAACCAATTAAAGCAATGAAACAGAAGCTGCAGTTCGCTATGCATAAATCACTGTATACTTGGTCGCTTTGGTAAACAAAGTCTGCTCCCCTCCTGCCGACCGGTCTAATTGTGGCGAATGTTTCAGATGTGCGCAGGCCATCTGAACTTGCCTTACAACGAGCACTGGTCGATTAGGAACAAATCTGACATGTGTGAAAACCTCCTCCTCTTGTTGGCGGTAAGGTCATCGCTTAATTGCAAACTGCACGATTTATCGTGGTCAACTTCCTCCGTAAGCGTCCATTGAAGGTCAGTCAGCCCATGCAACTCTGTGGGGTTCTATCGCGAACCGTTCATGCAACTCGAAGGCACTTGGACAAGTTTTTACCGCCGCTTTTCTAATTTAATTATGCCAAACCAATTTCTACTGCGGTTCGCATTGATCTCACCAGTGGCTTCTTGTTGTTGTCATTCGGCACTATATAGTGTCCCAGTCGGCATTGATCGCTAGCAATTCTGTTCTTAATGGACCGATTGCGACGTTTTACCCTGAATGAGACAACAGTGTTGGAAACCTGTAGTAATTACGAGGCAGTCGCTGTTGTGCTGCTCTATGCTGTGTTCCTTCCAGTGATCGATGAGTTTACCACCCGCCGGTTTGTCGGTGGGATGTTTTCATTTGGCAGCAGCAGCTGCAGGTGTCTGATGCCTGGTTACTACCGGCTTATGAATTCGCATAGCTTCTCTGTGCATCTCTTCATGGCCTGCTTACCACGAGTTGTACTTATTAATGTTTTATCTTATCTATCAACTAGCTGCCCTTTGCATTCCTGCCGATGAACGTTTTTCGTTGTGGCTGTTTGCCTTGACCAACTGACATCAAAGGTAATGGGTCGTTGAGGGGTCTCCTTCGTTAACTCCCAACTCTGACGCGTTCGTTGGCTCTTGTTAATCCTGCGGCTTAAAGGAAGTTCCCATTGGTCATATTTAAGATAGATCCCTGAAGCTGCTTGAGGAGTCTTTTGTGCTACTAGTCGTTCTTCAAACCCGACGTTGTTTCCCACAATTTGCCAGGCTAAAGTCAAGCAATTCATTATTTTTTCGAGTCCAGTCGCGCTGGTCCAAGTGTCTTATTTATAGCATTCGCGTTATCTGAAGTTGGAGGCGTCAACCCTTTGTCCACTTGGCGTTCTGATGCCTGCGCTGTCATTAGTCTTGCTGGCTTAGTTGAAGCTTTCCCAAGGCCTGCTGCACGAGATGTTTCATCCTTATCGTGACAAATGACCGTTCAACGCATGCCAACATTGATCTCAACTCCGTGGCACCAAGCCGGCATGCCTAATTGAAAGAGACGAATTTTGGAAAATTCCGTCGGCCGCAGCGCTATCACTAATGAAACGACTCGTCAACAGGCTTAGTCTCCATTGAGGTCTCTTTGGTGGCGTCCACATGCCTTGGCGTTCAGAGACCAACGATCGTTGGCAGAAAATCGGTTTCCATCATCTCTTCTCTGACCGATGCATAACAGATTTCCGGACGTAAAGAGCATCAAAGAAAAACTTTAGCTAGCGTACACTGCAATAGTTAGTCTTCGATTTAATCGCAAAACAACTAAAAAGAACGACAACATCAAGTAAGCAAAGATATATGGCGCTCTCAAGGTGAAATAGTCCATGGTTATGGGATACTTGCTTTGCGTAAATCAAGAAACCATATCAATGTCAACTTAATTTTTGAAGCGAAGGACAAGCCGTTCTTTGGAACCATTTTGCAGCTTGTTTATAGTTTGCGACATATCAATGGAAGGCCACAGCTGGCATGCAGGCGACTAGCCGTCGTCGGTCGTTGGTCGAAGAGGAATAATCAAATTTGATCTGTTGCGGAGTGCTAAGTGGTGTAGGAAAATTGATGATCACACTTTGTTCGTGACGTCCACTGATAGCTTTGGAATCGACGCTCAGCGGCACCACAGATTTTCAGTCGCTTTTTCAAAACTCCTGTTTGTGTGTCGTAAAATGTTAATGGACACAGATGGTGCGTCTGTACATTGGGACCGACGGGAAAAAAGTTTCACCATCGTTCCAAAAGCATGACGGCAGAAGAGTCCTGTTGCCACGCCCCGGGAATCATCTTCCATTTGCGGAACGACTATTACGCGACGACCCAGTTGTGTCCCAGTCGCATCGAAGTGACCGCTGTCGGCTCCTTTGGGCGTCCGCTGGCTGACCGGGGAACCAGATTTGGTTCAATGGAGTGACCGTACAAGGACTTTTTGCTTATTAATGTGAGTCGCATCGGTACCATTTGCCAGGTGCAGCGGAGATAATTTAGCCTATACCTCTAATAGGAACCTGTCAGTGCTAAGCAGCTGTTCCCTTTTGCAATGGCGGAGGCCCTTAGTACAGTAATGATTCGTAACTCCCATGATTGCCCTTTTGCCTGCGTCTAGCAGCTGGCTTTCGTCCAAATATCTAGTGCACCTCCCCTGTTTGTGCCTGCTTAAGTTCCCGTAAGTTCGGGCCAGCAATTTAATCCGACCTGCACATAGCTCACTTTTGTATTATCGCTACTGCATTGACTGCCTTGGCTGCAGGAAAGAGGTCGCGCGCAATAGAACCTCTGATCATGCTGACCCTGAGAGTTCTCTTCCCGAGCATCGCATCTACGGATTGTCACCATGCCGGCCTTAGTGGCGTGAAAGTCGCCTTATTGAACTGCGTAGGTGGCTGGAACCGCTCAGCACTTTTCATACCCTCTTGCTGATTGGTTAGCATGCAAACGTACCGTGCAGCTGTGCTTTGCCTGCTTTACTCAGAATTCACCCAGGCTGTTGGTTGGCCCACGAATAGGTCATCCTTTCGTTCGATTCTATCGCTGCCTGTTTTGCGACTTTTAATCATTTGCGACGCTTATCCTTCTTAGGTGAACGATGGGTTGTGGTAGACCCTTTGACGAGGTCAGCGTGATCGCTCTCCTGCAACGTTGTCATGCGATGCTGAGTTGGAGCTGCCTTCTTCTGCTGTCCGTGACGATGACGATCGAGTGTCTTGACTTAAGTAAGCTGCATTTCAACCCATACTTGGCAGGCGCATATTTGTGGAAGGAGGTTGTTCTTCTGTTTCTGCTTGTGTCGAGTTGGCTGTTCTTTTGACAAATGTCGGATGCCTGACGCTGCGCATCCGCGTTTGTTGTGAAGTAATATCCGGGTTCCCAATTGTCTACTCTTTTTCCCAGCACCTGTTTCGTATAAAAACAATTTATTGGTCAGCAGCTGCTGACAGGTCATCGCTGAAGCTTCCGCAAGTTCATCTTATGCTTAGCATTAGTAGTAGTGGCATTTTTATTCATTTTTTAGGCGAATGCCAAGCTGCACTCGGAATGGAGTCAGGTGCCATTGCTGCCCAGGACATACTGGCCAGCTCCTCATTTGACGAAGCAAGCGTTGGTCCACAGTATGCTAGGTGAGGCGTGGAAAATGTTCAGCACAGAATGCTTTTTCCATTCAACTCACCCCAGTTAGGGGTGCCATTGTTCCCTAGCAGGTCTTTTGTTTCCCAATTGGCTATATTTCTCAAAGACCTTTGGAATTCCGGGTCACTGAACTCGCATTATGAGCATTGATTAATCTCATTGCAGGATCCGTACGGATGTGGCCGGCGGAGCTTGGTGTCCGAGCACGCAGATCGACCAGACCCGTTATGAATATCTGCAAGTGAACCTGCATCGCGTTCACGTGATCACCTGCGTGGAGACCCAAGGGAGGCACGGCGGCGGCCAAGGGAAAGAATACCCGACGTTCTACATGCTGGAGTATTGGAGACCCGGCCGTACCGAATGGCAGCGCTACAAAGGGCACCATCAGAATGTGGTGAGTATTTCGTCAATTAGCATGTGTACCCTCCGTTAAGTGGATCCGATGTCACGCCGTTATGGTCATTAAATTCTGGTTGCTTGAACTGGACCGACTGCATTCCTTATCGTCCACTATCGGCGCATGCGATCAAGGCCGACCATGCGGTCTAGGATGGTTGACGCCAGCGCTTCCTTTAATCAAATATCACGAGACTTGCGCGCCAACTTGTTTGATCATATAGGGTTGTTTTCATAGCTGCTGAAAGCCAACTTCGATACGAATACCGCAGTGAAGATAACGTTGGATACCCCTATCGTGGCGTCCAAAGTTCGCTTTGTACCCTTCTCGGAACACCTGAGAACCACTTGTATGCGCGTTGAATTGTATGGATGTGAACATAAAGGTTAGAATCATTGTTTGCTTTCATTCATGGACGATTCCCAGGGTATCTAGTTTCACTTTGCCAATTTTGCAACGCTCCCATACATGCCTGCTATAAGTGAAGTTTTCCTTTCGCTTAGCTTCCAAGCACGTCGAGTGTTTATTCAATGGATTTTCAGCTGGCGATCCCTTTTTTAGAAGGCTTGCTAGCCTACGCTATGCCTTCGGGAGAGTTTTATGCTGGCCGCTTGTTTGACGATCGAAGCTACGACGGATCGCGGAATTCGTCTGGTTTTCTGACCGGTGGTTTAGGTCAGCTGATGGATGGGCGAACTGGCGTTGAATTCGCACTCAGAAATGGCATTGTCGACGATACTGCTAACGCGGAACAGTGGGTTGGCTGGGTGACGCCGTTGGTGGAGTTTTATTTCCTGTTCGACGAGATTCGCAATTTCACTACCCTGTCGTTGCACGTTATGGACTCGTCAAACTCGATCAAAGAAGCGGCTGTCTCATTCAGTTTGGATGGAAAGCATTTCAGTCATCCTCTGGTTGAAGATTTTCGCCATGAAAACTCGTCTGTCGGTATGTAAAAGGGCTCTGTTTTTTTTCCTACTAAATTTGGAATGCAGCATCCGGACCAGATTGGCTGTCAATTCGCATTCCGAATCAGTGTGGGCGATTCGTCCTTGTGAATGTCAGAAATACCGGCAAATTGCTGTTGATCAGTGAAGTGCGTTTTGAGTCAGGTAATCTTGAGCATGCATAATTCATTCATTCTCGAAGCCTTTTAAATTCTCCGTTTATTTCTGAGAAAGCAATGCCCCGTTCACTAGTTCGTTAGTTCAATGGAGTTGTAGGAAGTTGCCTTTGCTTGCACATATAGTTTGGAACAGGTAGGGGAGAGCAATGGAGTTAAACGCATACAGTTAGTTAGAAATATCTCTGCTACGAGGAAAAAGTTGAAAATTGAATATATTTGTTTTTTTATTGCTTTGATAAATTAGGCTTGTTTGGTAATCGGCTGTGTGTGTCTAAATCCAGTAAATTGTACGGTATGTTACCTCTTTCCATTGAACAATAGTCAACATAATGATTGTACAGTAATATTCCTGCGTGATTTTATGAATGCCAGGTAAATGCTTTTTGGAAAGCAGTTTCAAATGACATTTGTAAAGGCAAAGAAAAAGTTAGGCAATAGCCAGTAGAAATGTTGTTCATTTTGAAATCAGGAAGCAGCAATCTTCATGCTGCGATGTTTGTGTCTTCCTCATTAAGTTTGGTTCGTGGGCTCCGTGTTTCGTTATCAATCAAAAGAATTATTTTTGTTTATTTACTCTTTTCGGAATGAAGTAAAAGGAGCTGTACTGCTAATCTATTCACAGCCACTTGGCTTAAATGTTCAAAGTAATGCAGCAAAATCATAAAATGGTTTGAAGTCGTTCGTAGTATTAATCTACGAGGCTCACAAGGATGCGGCTTCGGAGAAATTAGAGAATGTCAGTTTATGCAAAGTTCGCAAACCAGTAAACGGTTGTTTCACTAAAGTGCGTGTTTTTATGTAGCTCAACATTCACCATATTGCATTCCAAGGATGACGCGAATGAATTTCTCGTCAGCGCCATACATTCAGCCTGGCTGAAGGGCCAAACAGACGCATTCAATTATGACTACGGGTCGCAATTTTTTCGTGCGTGTCTTTCTTGCAGCTAAAGCAAGTAAAACTGATTTCGTAGTTGTTACATCAACCTCTAGCTAGGTCAGTCCGTTTACTCACTCAGTACCGTACTCAGTTCGATGCGTAAGGTACATCACATGTTGTGCGTTTGTATACTATAAATAACAGGGAAATATACTACAGTAGTAAGCGTCATAAGAAGAAGCATTTGTTTACTCTAGTTCGCGTGAAGCGATTTAAGTTGCTGCGACCGAAAGTCGAGCTTCTTTCTGGGAAACAAGTTTCTTTTTGCGAAAGATTGTCTAACGCAATGTTCAGGTTCACGAGGCTCACGCCGTGAACGCGTTTAATTTTCCACTCGCACATGTAGCCTTTTTCTATCTTGCAATCAAGTTCAATGTTAAACTGCTATTAGAAACTGGCTGAACGTCGGCACTTCTTTTTATCGTATCGCGAAATTTTTCTGAACTCATCTGGGTAGCCTATTTCAAGTGTCCTTCTCTTTCAGAAAAGGCTTCCCAGAATGCTACCGAAGCGAATACTGACGCCTTACTCTTAGGTAATGAAGTCGGGTGCAAATACATGAAAAACGTATTCCCTTTTAAGGTGATGTTTACGATGTTGAAATAGTGACCGATGGTCCATTTGTTGGACGCATCAGCTCACCATCTTTTGAATACGTTTGGCTAATTACGGGTAAGCGGCTACTACCCGCACGTATAATAGCTTGAAAACAGCACGACAACTTTTCGCAGGTCTTCTTGGTTGTTGCTTTTTATGCGCTTTGGTAGTGACCGTCATAGCCATTCGCCAGCGTCAGCGGAAGGTAACTTCACCCAGTTATACTGGCTTGAAGTCGACGCCGCAGGTGGAACACATTGCTGTCGATCTGAAAACTGGCCAGATGAAGGTGATAACTGATACCGAACTGTGGCTTCCCTTTTTGAACGCCAAAGCGAACAATACCAACGTTTACATGTTTGACTCAGACAAGTGTGCGGTTAGCAAAATATTGGAAGCCCCTGCGAATGTCTCATCCGTGCAACCAGCGGAAAGCGCTTCCACTACCCCCTTGATTCCACTGAAGAGCAGTTCGTCCGAAGAAGACAGTCACTGGTTATCACGGAAGGAACTCTTCTTCGAAAATATGCGTTCAGAGTATGACAATCCTTCTCTCCATTATGCAGCTTCCGACGTGCGAGTCGTCCCCCTACCAAAAACGGGAAGGTAAGCAATTCCACGAGTCAACACCATACTTGACTATTCGGTTTGCATATATAGCCCTCATTCTCCTCTGGAATGCAGAATTTTGCCTAAGAAGTCAAATGAGATCGACCTGAAGCAACTTCATTTCGTTAAGAGAATAGGGGACGGTTTGTACGGCGAAGTTCATCTTTGCTCCTGGCCAAGCGACCAGCATCCTGATCGCTTAGTCGCGCTGAAGTGCCTACGCCCGGTCAACGATTCTTCCGTTTTGTACGTCCGCTGAAAGGGCGGTACGCGTATGCGAACATCCTAAGTAAGTTTGGCTACTTTTTTAGGGAAGACTTTGGCCGCGAATATCGAATACTAGCCAGTTTGGAAAATGAAAACTTAGTTCGTTTGCTTGGAATCAATATGAGCGAGCAACCTTGGTTTATGGCGGTAGAATACCTATGTCACGGCGATTTGGCCACTTTTCTTCGGAAGAAACGCCAATCTGTCAGGTAGCAGAGAACCTTAAAATGGACTTCATCCTAACATTGAGGCCTGTTTTGCAGCTACGGAGCTTTAATGTACATGGCAACTCAAGTTGCGTCCGGTATGCGATACCTGGAAAGTCGTAACTTCGTTCATCGAGACTTAGCAGCCAGAAATTGTTTGGTTGGAAAGCGATACTTTGTCAAAGTTGGTGATCTGGGCATGGCTCTCTCAGAATTCACCGGCGACTATTACCCGGTAGAACCGAACTACTTAGTTCCGCTCAGGTGGATGCCCTGGGAAAGTTTGCTCAATGTACACTTCCAATTAAACCGAAACTACTCGGTTTGTACATTTTACAATTTTTCAGAGAGAATTTTCCGTCAAGTCGGACGTGTGGTCCTTTGCAGTTACCCTTTGGGAAATACTGAACCACTGTACAGTATATCCGTATGAAAAATTAAATGATGTTCAAGTACTTGACAACGCAAAGCGTATGTCCTGCCAAAACGGAGAGGCGGTACGAAAACTATGCATGATGATTTCAAATACGCAACTATGTGCCCACCTCTTGTAGATACTTTTACCTCAGCCGTCCTGCTGCCCTAAAGATGTGTACACATTGATGTTGGAATGCTGGCAACGAAACGCCAGTCGACGTCCCAGTTTCCGCGAAATCCACTTATTTTTGCAGCGAAAAAATTTAGGCTATGCGCCAGAAACGTGACAAATAGTGTTCAACAGTCTTGAATTAAATGCGCGTAACTAATCTTTCATTCAACTAACATAAATGCTTCGAATGCGACGCGTAAGATCGATAAAGGCGGAACCTGCGCCTAGCCAGAATGGCAACATAATATGCCAAGGACGAACGGTCGCACCGCCGTGACCAACATGGCTTCTCTGCTCAAGGCCAATGCACAGCAGAGATTGAAAGGCAATTTTGCAGCAAACAATAAACAGTTGCAAAACCGTCTGTCGAATTTTGATTGTGTTCGCATTGAGGACGGCGGTCCGACCAGCGGCGAATGTCTGCCTTAAGCGAACCAGTCTCGCGCACCGTACGGTGCAGTAAAGCAAGGAGACTAAGTCGAGCAGCCACATGGGCACGAAGATGACGGACCAATGCCAAGAGATGCGATGGTCTAAGCGAACCACCACCAAAACGACAAGCGTAAGGAGACAAGCCCATGCGAAAACGGCTCGATGTACTGCCGTCATAATTGACAACTTCGGAAAATGAAAAACCTATAAAAACAGCGTAGATTCGCAGACGAAAAACATGAACGGTGTTCCGTTGATTGCACTGCAAATATAGAACAAAAAATTAGTGATTCATTAAGAAAAACATTTTAATCCATTAGTAAACCTGATGACAAGTGGAAAAGTAATGAACGGAACGTTGCGAGCAGCACACTGGTGGGGCGACGTTTACGTCGCTAACGAGGTACGCACAGATCAACAACGCAAGAATGGGTGGGAGTTTGCTTTTCAACGAATGAAAAAAAAAACTTTAGTTTGGGACAAGACAAACACCAACAATATAGCAGCAGCAGCGGTGTAGGCAGAAAATGGCGAGGTATGTGAGAGAGCGTGTAAATGATCAGCAGGATGGAGGCGGCGGGCATACAAACACATAGTCGCCTTCGGTCCTACAAGAAGCGCTTTTTGTTGTGTTGCCTGCGTTCATCGGCATAGCCGCTTCACTAAAGACGCAGTCGTTTCTGACCGGAGTCTGATCTATTTCATCTACGCAATCTCCATGCCAAGAACGACGGCCAAGCTTTTTCAATAACTGTATTGACGAGGAGCACTCGGATAGTGGATATTGCACGGCGGTGTTGGGATTGCGTTTCATCCTTTTCATTTGAGTTTCTTCGATTGACGAGCTACACGGATCGCTGGTCGTGTGCCGACGGCTATTGCCAGTCTTCTTCCTGCTGCTAACCGTTTTCAGGCAGTGTAGCGTCGCCTCATCTGATGCACTGGCTGTCCTGACACCGGGAAAATTAAATTCAAGTTTTCCTATTTCATTGCACTGTTGCTCATTGGCGCTGCTCATCCGAAAGTCCGTCGACGTAGATGGATCGCAAGTCATTTCCAAATAGTCGGACGATCTACTTGGCTCCTGATTTGAGAATGGAGAATCAGGTGCTACGCTTTCTGCCTGCAAAATCGGAAGATATAATCACTTCTCCTACTGACGCGACTAGAACTGACAAAGCATCACGCGAAGAGGTTCCGTAGAAATCAGTTAGCAAGTAAGAACAGTGCATGTCATTTTTACTAATACCTTTCCTGCTTCTAGCTAATCACCTTGACACATTAGCCTGGCCATAAGGCATATATGACTACTTCCGAAGACTGGAAAGGTTCAAAGGGCACAACGCTGCGAACAGTAGAATCGTCATGGTTAAAAGTTACTCAATTATTACAGAATGAGAAAACAGTCATTGCAAAACTGCTTTCCTACCCATTTTTAAACATGAAAATTTTATGGACCGATTTCCTTTCGGACGTCCTCAGCTCAAAAACGTCTACGCAGTAGCTCGTTTCAACAACGAGTGCAAACACTAATATATTTCGTTTTGTACAGCAAAGGTCGGTTCCGACATCTTCTTTTATACGTACGCGATTTTTCCAGATACGCGAATACTCTTATACAGTGAAACCTCGATTATCAGAAGCATCCAAAGAACAAAAAAAATTAGATTTTTCAAAACCTGCTATTCTCAAGTTGCAAGCCCATCACTTTCTCCAAGAACCTGTTTTGGTTCTCCGCTGTTTCATTTTCATTAAGGATCCTCCCTTTTGTTACGATTCCACGTAGACGTCCAAGAGCAAGTTGGACCTGAGTGTTTTTATTGTTACGTCAATTATTGCAAGCTTCGCTTAATCGTCCGTTCTATTGAACCTTATCCCACTGCCACCATTTATCGCTCTTGGAAACAAATTTCAAAATCTTCGTAGAGGTCCGCCACCTTACTACCAACTAACTCATTGCAACATGGGATATGTTGACTTTAAAAAGTGGCGTGATACGATAGCTATGAAATGCAAGCGCGTTCGACCAAATGTCTGCAACAGACTTTTAAAAATAGGTTTGGCTTATTGTTGCGACTCTTCATCGCTTAAGTGCTAATCAACTGTTGTATACTCGAGATTCAGCTGAAGGAATAAAACTTAAAATATGCAGAACAGACAAGATAAAAATCACTAGAAAAATCTCGGTTACATGAATTTTTCGTTATCGGAACTACCTCCGTGCAATTACAGTTTAGATAATTGACATTTCACCGCAACTTACGCGATCCGTTCGTTGGCCCAAAATCGCGTAAGATCAAAATGTTATTAAGAGGGCCATGTACACATGCCCATATAAAACGAAGCTTTACGATCCCGTTGCTAATACAACCACTTTCCAAAGGGATACGTTCCGTGAGAAACAGTGAGATCAAAATTTTCACTTCCAGTTAAAATCGCGAACTCTATTATGCACTCCAATGTGGTTTATGATTATTTTCTACTAACTAGTAGATACTTGAAATGAAACGACTATTCTGGTTGAAACATTGGCGATACGAAACAAGTTAATTTCAAAGTTCTGTGCCAGTAATCAGCATGCACGAACAATACTTTCATGTGTATTAAGAAATCTCTATTTACCTATCCCTGCTTGCATTAAAGCATTTTTCATGATTGCACAAAATGTTGATTACCACTGCGGTTTCAAAAAGAATATTAACAATAATGACACGATAGCTCAAGCTTTGCAAACGAATGCTTTGGTAAACACGAAATTAAAGCACGCATTAACAGGAAGCGTCATATAAAACGCATGCAGAACTCTTAATGGGGGATCAGTCCAGCTAACGTTAAGACTTGTTTTCAGCAATATGTTAAACTGCTTAATCTACTTTATGAACCGCTCGAAAAGTGCACACTAGGTAACAGCAGCAATTATTAGCATCTCTTTGGGTTACTCGGCTCTCTTCCAGCGACCATCGCCTTCTTCTTCAATAAATGCATAGCCTGGTTAAGCCCCGACGAAAAGTGGGAATGATGCTTAAGTACTGCTAGCAGCTCTGAGCGCTAACACGAATGCTTCATCTAACCAAAACATGGTGGTGTCGATAGAAACACTGCACGAGAATAATTAGTTCTTCCTACGTATAGACAGACGATGTACCGTTTCTCAAAACTTTTCGAAGAAAATCTGTTTAGTAAAACAGTACATCTAAGCAGAGCTATTTGAATACTTACGCAAGGTGACATGGGCACGTAGTCGGCCACTGTGTCGGAAGGAATGCTTCGTTCGTGGTCAAACAAGTCTTGCACCAATCGTGCACTCGGCGTTGTCAGCTCCTGCTCTGTTATTTGTTCTACTTTGGGAAGCCAGGTCTGTTTGAACATCATATTGCTTGTTCCCATACTATTCGCTCGAGATCGTCCCAAGGAATCAGTGGATCCCAATGAGCCACTCTGACTCTGACCGAATGAAGACGATGCTGTACGGAAATCAATCTCAACCAAATCTTCAGAACAACTGCTGAATTTCGAATCGAAAAGTCTCGCACGTGGCTGGCACCTGGTGCCGTTACGACTCGTAGATGCGTACTCGTCTAGAAAATGAAGACCAGGATTGGAACAGCCTTGCATCAAGAGGGTGGGCTACCGGAGCCGCAGCTGTCCGAACGGGCCCGGAGGCAAGAGTCGCTTGAATCAGAACCAAGGTAGGAGGACGAGTTCTTTCGAAGCATAAACTTGCTTAAAATGTACAATACAGTGATAGTACGCGTTGACCAGTGGTCCCTACTTCCAATTTCCAAAGGAATGGGCCCGTTTACGCTCGTCGGAAAAAGGCAGATGCAATTTACGAAGCCAGGATGGCTGCTTGAAGCTACTCGTTGACGACGGTTTCGAACCGCATGAATAGGCCCGTGAAGGTGGAGTAGAACCATCAAATTCGTGCGGATAAGGTCGGATTTCATCCATGTTCCATGAACCTTGGGCTGACGAAGGTATAACATTCCAACGTCATACGATGAATAGCAAATAGTGTTCTTCTACCTTTGCATTTGGACAGATTCTCAGATGGACTGGGCGCCATTGGCGTATAGTCGGATATTTGCTCGCTGCTGTACGAAGTTGGCATAACAGAAGTTCCTGTAAACTATGAACAAGTAAACTTGCCAAGAGATTAGTAGCTAACACCTTCTCTGGGGCTTGCAGCGTCAACGCAGCCACTGTCAAGAGTCATTCTTCGAAAACTACCAAGACAATCAGCCGGTGAGTGCACTTCCGCGAAATGGGTAATGACATTGCTGCTCATACTCTCCTGACTACCAGCGGGAAACAGCTCCTTACCTTCGATACAAGCTGAAAGTGGACGATTTCCAAAAAGGGGCTTTAAAGTTGGGAAATGTTAATACTTTTCTCCAAAAAGACTGGAGAACAAGTTAAACCAGGGAAACGGTCACTGGAACTGTCAGCGCTCATTGCTGAACGGTTGCTCAGCTCTGTACCAACAAGATCAAGTGGATTATGCCTATAACCGGACCTCACGCTGCAGAATAACAGTTTTATAGACAGGACAGCACGAAATTGAAAAGCAGCATTCACCTAACGCGGTCAGCTTCACTGTAAGTGGATGTGCTGCCAACGCTATCCGTTGAGTGTCCGCTTCGACTAACGCTGCAAATTTTCAAGTGTTTTTTACAATGTAACATGATCGTCCTGCCTTACACAGCACTGTTGTGCATACTAAAACCCGTCAGGGCTATATTACGCCGTATCGACGGAGAGTGACTAGCCGAACGCGAATAAGCTACGCCTCCTCCAATCGAGAAGCATCCGATATTTTGCGAATTATCGTGCGCAGGTACACCAGGAACAGATCTGCTTTGCAAGTAGTTAAAGTGACCTCGCAAGCTGTTGAAGCACAAACAAGATGAACAAGCTTGCAAGGAAATGAATCCTACTTTTGCAGCGTCTTTTCGCTTTCCGATATGGCCCGTAAACGCGAATCCCCGACGCCGAACATCTCCCCGCTTTGACCACTGACGGAAACTGAATTGGAACGCATCGAATTTGGCGCGTAAGCTCTTCTAGGTTCCACAGGCATGTTGCGCTGACGAAGTTCATGGTTTTCCTCTAGAATTTGTTTCATAGTTTCGTGTATGTTCACCGCATCCAGCACATCTTCAGTGTTCATCCAAAGTTCGCCAGAGCCCGTAAGCGCCGATCTCCCAACTCGCAAAAAGAACATATTGCCTTGATGTCCATAGTTCGATATGTAAACTAACTGAAAGAAACGAGCAGTTACATTATATTAGATTTCTTCCATCTGCCTACCGGAAATTCGTAGAACTCGTCTTGCGTGTTAACTTTGTAAAAGTAAACCGAACAAGAGTTCAGACAAAAACGAAAAAAGCCGGCTAACTTTGGGGTCTTCTCCGTGATACCTTTGTTCTTCAAAATTTTTACATCCCACACATGTTCTGAAAAGAAACGTGTTAACTTCCAACGCATAAGAGAGAAAGCGTTTCGTTATCACCGAAGCATGGTCGGCGAAAGTCGTCCGCTGAGCCGGTAGACTGCGTATTGACCAACACTCCAAGCAACGTCTGCAGCCAAGCTTCCTGCTCTTGTTCAGTCTCGCAACCAAGCAAGAGGCAATCACTGAACGTATAAACCGCAATGCAGTACTTGAATTTACCATCAGCCTAAAATTCGAAAATGAAAGACTTCATAATGGCGTTTTGAAATCTCATATGTTTACTTATTACGGAAAAAGGCTATAAACCGTTTATTGTATACTTACAATTCTAAATCTTCGGAGCTTTCAGAGCACGCTAGGATCCGAAAGCTCTGAAGATTTAGAATTGTGTGTAAGCACAGCGGACAAGAATGTTATTGCTTCGGCTGATGCTCGAGGCAGGCCTGCTATTAAAGCATCTTCGCGTGGAGCTGACCTTGCGACGGAGTTCCGCTGCACCGAAGAGACAAGAACCGAGTTTCACCGTGTGCTAAGTAGTCATACACAAAACATTATGAAAACAAGAAATGCCGAATACTTAGTGGGAAAATACACTAACGCCACTGACGTTATGTAATCACAGAAACAAGAATTGCGGTTACACGGAACGAAAATTCTGAAAAGCTCGAATGTACTTGCTATTTTTACGAGATTGAAACGGCGTTTTGCAAAAAAACATTACATACCTACTGTGTGCCAATAGGAAGTCAAAGCAATGCTACTTAAAATGACTAACGGGCTTTATCTTTATCAAGCGGAATTAATCCAAACGCATAATGGCATTCCCATATGCAGGTGAAAAGTGAACTACGGTAGAATTTTCCAGCCGTGAAAAGAACTAACATATAATTCGTTTGAATACGGTGTATGCTTGCCAAGGACCCCCATATCATTTGCGTATGCTTAAATTGAATGGCAAAAACCATGATTTCCTGTGCAACCTGCATTCTGAAGAATACTGTTACAGAAGATGGAAATGTGAAATCAATAATCCCCAGTCAGTTGGTTTTTAACAACAATTTAAGACCACCAAGAAGCTTCGACGGCGACGCAGAGACAGCTGGATACAAGTGAAAACTTCTGTGTAAGCAAACAGAAGAGACCAACGCCGAGCATTAGTTTACTTAATACTGGGACATGCGCATTTAGTGTGACGAAAAGCTGTTGATCGCTCGATTACTCACCACAACAAAAGGGGCCGCTATTCAAGGTCATTACTGACGTTTAAAGCTTGCTAAATCAACAAACTAGAAGATATGAAACGCGACAGCGTTATTTGCAAAAAAAACTGTAAAAACAAGCGGCGGCAACTTTGGTGCCACATGTTAATGGCAAGCTGTTACACTCTAAAGAACCAGTTAAAGGACTCACGCGGTTTCAGTTACGGTCGGTTGTGTGCCTGAAAATCGGATACTGGAAGTGACAGGTTGAAGTCTCTTTAGCTGATTCTTAGACCTTCGGCAAAGGTTTACTGTTGAAACAATGCCAATATCCCTTTATAGTAACACGCTAGCATTTGGATGCACGTGCTAGATCCCATTCGCTGGTGACTCACTCCTAATTATGCGCATTATGAGTTGTTGACATGGGCGTTTTCGATCGCAACAGAAAGGCCCTACGTTCAAGGAAACACTTTTGTAGGAGGCACGCGCCGTATGACGGGAGAAAATGGCAATTTGACAACCCCGTTTCCAAAAAGCGGGCCAAACTTTTTTAACTGTCAATAGGGGAATTTACGCAGAAAGAAAGATAGCTCTCTTGAAGCAGCGTCGAGCAAATAGTGTAATCAGGTTTTCTGATTAGTCAGGGTGCAAAAAAGGCGTGCACGTTTCAGGCGTAACGTTCACTTGTAATTCATACATAATATTTTATGAATGAATTCGCTCACAACTACGCATAGATAGGCATGAACGTATCGAAGCAATTGCCTTACAGGAAACGATGCGCAAGAATGAGAACGGTTGCAAAACAGTTGGATACTACAAGCGACAAAAGAAACCGGCTTAAACAGGCATTCAGAATTCTGTTTTAACTGCGGCGGCGAACTTCACAGAAACCCGTACGCAGGAATCGTCTAAGCGACGATGACGCGACCAGTCGCAAACGCATTAAACCTTATCGACTGAACTGCAATTATGACATGCAAGGGTGGATTGCCAAACGCGTAAACGTTAAAGCAGACTTTAAAAAGTTGCTTGCTAAGCCTAAATGGCTGCCTTAAATGTGCTAGGCACAGAGTCGGGCCTTGAAAGAAAACGAGCTGCAGTTGAATCGGAAGTTCATAACACCGGCTGCCCAAGCAAGGACACAAGGACAGGCCAAACACGACGTCAGTGACGTAAGCATGCTGTGACAAACAATAACAAATAACCGCTGCCAAGCGATCGATTTGAAACGCACAAGTCTAATGGACTAGCGGTACGATAACATGAATGGCGCAAACAGAGCAGATCAAAACGAAGAATGAAGAATCAAACCGACGGGGCCTACCTTTTTGTTTATGTTGAAACACTGCTTTAGTGGAACCGAAAGTTTCGGCGTGGCACCATAGCGGAATCTTTTCTCCGACTCGTAGCAGTCAATCCGTGCAGACCCATTGTAACTGTCTTGATGCAACACAAAGAAACGCTTTCTGCCCCGCTGCATCGGCAAAAATGAAAATAAAGCAACTTGCAACCTTGCAAGCAGTTGAATTGTACCTTTCCTTTGCGCATAACGCCCACCTTTATGATATCGTTGAACAAAATGGCTTCGGGCGGTTCCTCGTTGGAATCCATGGAATGAAGTGGCCAACATAAAGTGTGCACGGCTAGCTGCGGTCCCGGAGGATAGGTTCACAAGGCACTCGATCACCGATTTCGCAAATCAACCCGCTAATTGACGCTGCACACACCGGAACCTAGCAGCAGCAACCGTTCTTCAAGCGGACAGAAACAGAGACAACACGATAACGATAAATTAGCGGAAGGAAACTGCTTGGGCGCTGCATGTTAAACGAAACACCAAACACACGTGACTAACATCTAACCGAAAAAGACGATACAGCCCCAGTGCGCCAGCAAATCAACAGCGCAAACAGCCCCTAAGCTAACCATTATACCATAAGTCCCAATGCCAGCCGACAGTTAACTGGCGCACATCGCCTTTCCGAATGTAAACAAGTAGTATGAACCTGCGAATCAGTTTGCCCAATTCCATCTTCCGTAAATCACATTTTTCCTTTTCTACAGTTGCATGCGCCTAGATGCTTTTGTGAGCAAAAATCAGTTTCAGACTTTCATGTTGTTAACAGCTGTACATAAAAGTAGCCCGCGGTCAATTTCTT
The DNA here is from genome assembly GCA_000797535.1 of Trichuris suis. NCBI lineage: Eukaryota > Metazoa > Nematoda > Enoplea > Trichinellida > Trichuridae > Trichuris > Trichuris suis. The sequence goes on along the minus strand of KN538383.1, from coordinate 1,470,582 downwards.
GACAATTTGCTCTTTTGTAAAACTTGATGGCGATAAAAGAATTCACGTTTTCCTGCTCGTCTGGCGTTCAACTGTTTTATTCACATTTAATGCAAATTGTTGAAAAACCAACTCCTTCGTTTTCTACTTTTGATTGCACTTACGGTGGTGCACCTTGTTCAATCGTTAGAAACCTTTTACTTCCAAGTGTCTATTAATCATTTATTAAGTTGAACAGCTTCATAACGGTTTTATTTAACACTTTTTCTTTCCTCGACGAAAGACAGCTGTTGAAAATAATAAGTTCCGATCCTCAATATTTTGGGACGGTTTGTATCCCATCTTCAGCGGAGAGTAAAAGCTAAAGCGCGCACAGGTGGTAACCAAGAGGGTTGTTAGATTCGAATTATGAAGTTTGGGCAGTTTACTTTTGGATACAACTCTGTTCGCATAGCTGCAGCTAGGCGAACCGCCTAACCAGCGTTTTTTAAAAGTGTTCGACATGAAAACTGGGTCCACTGTTTGTTTCTATGGTTCAATGAGCCGATTTGTACTGCTGTTCAGTTTACACAAAATTTCGCGATTTAAATAGCGCACTGAAAGAATTTTTGCTCTTTGTAATGTATTGTACTAGTCGCCTGTAGCATCTTCTTAGCATGCTTGAGGAAGTCTTTTTCAATCCCAACAGCTTCCAACAAAATTTCTTTACATATCTGCCCCTAAGAGGCAATGATTTAGTGAATTCCGATTTCGTACTAATGGCGTTCCTTTGGCTGTTAGCATTTTTTATTGCTTGTTATATTTCGATTGGTCCGATCTGTTTGGCATGAAAAGAGTGTGTGTAGTAAGAGATGTAAATGCTTTTAATCAATTCTCTTTGACCTAGAAACAGTGATCTTTTTTAAAACTTTTTTGGAAGCAACTTTTCTTTTCGCTGTAAGCCAACTGTTTGCAGCACCGTTCTTCATAACCATTGAAGACTGAAGATTCCTTCAAAACGCGGAGTAACAAATTCCTTACTTCCCATAATGAGCAAGAAAATCTTACGGAAAGTGGCGTTCCAATTTAGCCGAGCGCATTTTCATTTCGTTTTTAGATGCTACTTCAGCAAGCTACTTTTAACTCAAATTGAGTCACTATTGTCTTTAGTCTTGTAAACTTTGGATCTCACGGTTCTCTTTATCTTTAACAATATATTTTTACGGAACAGTGTGCCGCCGTTTTGAAGAACTAAAACAGAACAGACGAGCGATCGCGAACGGGGCACTGTCGTCTGCCTGCACAGCTCAATGTGCACTAACTGTTTACTATTACATCCACTGCTTATGAGGGGAGTTTAAAGAGAAAATGATAGGAAGGTACAACATAATCAACAAATCTTCATACTTTTCCTTTTCGCGGGAGGTTTAAACCGTTTATTTGTACACCTAAAAACGCACACAACACCAGCGAAGTATTGTCTTCAGTTGGCTATTCCGTTTGCAGTATTATTCCTGTCGTGGCTGTCATAAGACCGAAGGTCGAAATCCTGAGTAAATGAGAATTCTGAGTATTCGTACTGTCTGTCAAGAGGAAGAAATATACCGACGACCGGAACCGCTGCACGGGTTTAATTCCGGATGAGTCTCTGAGTGGCAAGGAACCCTGAATAAGTTGATACCCTGAAAGTCAAATTTCAGGAGTGGTTCAGAAGTCCAGATTGCCAAGCGCTAACGTCAAATGGCCCTACTGTAGTTGTTTTGAACTTACAATTGCTAAATAGGAGATACCTTTCGACCGTAAAGGTCGAAGTCCTGCTCTGTTTACGCTTCTAGATGCGCTTCAATGCTCCTTGGTTGCCTTTATTTTTCTCTTCTCCTTCTGGACTGCTGAACTATGGAAATTTCACTCTTGGCGAATGTTCCGGCAGTTCCGATATTTTTTCCTATCCGACAATATGAGTACTCAGAATGTCGGTCTGCTCAGGATTTTGAACCACGTTCTTATGACCCAAACCCCACCCCTGGTAATCTTAATTAGCCAGGATTGCATCTTTGAATAGATAATATTATAGGTTCGCTTCCGACTTTCTCTGTTCACTGTTTCCAGTGCATGAAAACGGCGCAACGTGTCATGACGCTCTAAATAGAGATCACAATCTATATTCGCTGTTTTGGGATGGCAAGACCTTCCGCGAATGGTAACGAACTCTGACATATGCAAGGTCTTTGTCAATGTGCCTACAGGAAACCCTAATTTATGAATAAAACAAAGGATGAGACAAACAAGAATAACAGGTATCCTTGAAGATGTAACTTCTTCGGTAACAGAATGGTGTTTTCATGTGTAATCTTTTTATACGGCGACATCCTGTTATGCCATGTAGAGAAACGTGGGGAGAAACCATTTGTACAGGAGATCACCCACCTTTCGGAGCTGTCTTCGGTAGTATGCGTATGGGAAACAGCTTGCAATGGGAAAGGCGACAACATAGATGAGAGCCGGTGAGATGGAAGTGCTTTGGTTGCGTACTAAGTAAGTCGAATTGTCTAGCAGGCTGCTGAGGTACGTTTACGTCTGATGTCTGTAGTATGCAACTGATCGTCGATGAGGGACGTTTCGAGAAATGCTTTGATAACTGGGAAACGTTCGTGTCTGTTGAAGGATGGGTTGTGTCAGATGCAAAAGCCTTCCTTAATTTTTTTCGTCAGAAGTCAGGCTCATGGGAAACTTCCAACGTGCTCAGATTACTCTCTGCCTTACCGCAAAGGTTGACGCTTTCAACTATGGCAAATTTTCTAAATGTTTTATTCATAAGCTTCTCTTGGTCTGCTCTATATGACCTACCTCTGCTCTTGACCTTTTGCTGTTCTTCTTTTTCGCTGCTGCTTTGTATTTTCATAAGCTCTTTATGTGGTTGTTGAATCTTTCGGAGTCGAGGTTACCCGTGCAGGAGGCATTGCAGGTGCATTGTGCCCTGTAAACTGCACCTGGCTTTTGGCTGTGTGATACTTCGGTTTTGTCAGTCTTGCAGTATAGCTCCAATTCTGTGTAAGTTAGTGGAGATGCTGAAACCTTTTGTTACCAATAGTTGTTTCACGGCCTTACTTAGGCACCTGTGACATGGTGTTATGATCATAGTGGCATTTTGTGGCCGCTGCTCCTTGGCACTTGTTTGCAATTGTTAAAGCCAGGTTTTTCATGCGAGTGTCCACCAGTCACGCTGGACAGTCATCGCGGATCAGTGTTCTTTGTATCACTTGGTCTCGCCCTGATACCCAGCATAGCTTACAATGCAAATAATGACTTCTTCGTCTTCAGAACTTTTCGTTTATACATTTTCGTCCTGCTCTTATCCGTGAGCACTTAGACCACCGATACGGCCGTCAGCATGTATTTTCAACCGCAGATACGGCGAGTGACCTGTATACCAAACTGAAGTCTCTTAGGACTAATTAATTGCTCAGCATTACCAGCAGGCCATAATTTGCATAAAGCTAAACATAACGACTGTGCTATCCAAACAGCGGTAAGCCAGTTCCTTGCAGGTTATGTCTTGGAACAGTGTTTTCAAAGGTTAACCTCCTCCTGCTGCCACCATTTTCCAACTCAGATCTCTTCACTGCCCCCTAACGGTTATGACCAGCTGGGTCATCCCCGTGTTCTTTCCTCACTGGGTCGTGAGCCCTGCTGAAGGGATACAGCGGGAGTCACAGTTTCTGCCCTACTCCTTCGGCTCTATTCTACCCTGCTCCTCTCTTCCTTGCTATCGCACGATCGAATCTTTCAGTGCCCTGCAGCAAGGCAGTACCGCCCATGGGACTCATTGGCTTAGAGCAGTGATGCGCAAGGCCACGCGTGATATCGCCCCCCTTTTCAGCGCTTTGAGGCTGCCGTCGTCCCCCTGGGAGTGTAAACATAACGTGGGCAAAGAACAAGACAGTATACAGTAAAGAGATGCGCATCAACAAAACCAGCCTCTTAGGTTACTGTTACATACGCGAACGGTCGCGACACCATCAACGAATTTGTAGAGGATTTGTTAAATTGTGGAAAGCGACAAGTTGAGCAAACCAACTTCCACGGACCACGTAGGAGCGGAACGATAATACCAAGAACATTCAACCCGTCTTCAATAACGAGAGAACGAACTGAAACTATGGGGCAATGAAGGAATCTAAATGTATTTGCACAACTGAAATGAGTAAGGAGCAATTCATGCAGCAATGTAGGCAAAACAATAGCGCTTTCAGATGATCTTTCATGCAAAATCTTTGCTTCTTGGACAACTCAGAAATACCGAAGTTGAATGACCGACTGGTTTCCTTGGAGACTACTGTGCCAATGCGCCTGCCTAGTAGTTCGTGAAAGGATAAGCGGGGATTCCACAGGGAATCCCACTTCCCATAAATTCCTCCGGCGCTCCAGCGATGTCGATCCTTTTAGCTTCACCTTCCCCGGGGGGATATGGCATTGCCCCCTTAGACATTCACTGGGCCCCAATCGCCCCTTTCGCGCTTACCCCCCCCTGCCATCACTGGCTTAGAGCAACGCCTTGCGACCTAATGTAACATGTAAAGATGATGATTCAACTGTTGCATATTTCATTTTTCTCAGTATCCGCAAACCACGTAGGATCTTTACAGATTAATCATGGTAAAGATGCTTTAATGTTTGCTGCGGTTACTTGTCGAAAAAGAATGAGGATTACCGCCTGAGAAAAAACTAAAGCGTTAAGAGATACCAAAAAAAATTACAAATTGCTGCATGAAACTGAAAAGACACTAGGTCCAATTCCTTCCGTATTCCGTGTGCTTCCTTGCAAATTTCATCATATCGCCGCTGTCCAAGTTAGACGATGATGATGATGAAACGGAGTACGCGTATTTCATCGATTCGGTTACCAGGGTTCCCATAAACATGCGGGGCCCTCTTCTCGCTTTTTAATTCGAGACATTAGATGTACTACGTACTCCGTAAGGTGTGGCGCACTAAGAAAGTCCTGAATTCAACAATTTAAATTTAGTGTACTTTTAATTAGTTTCGATGAATTTGAAGTAATAAATTATCAATTACAATTTTCATAATCAGAAGAAGTAAATTAACTAACTTATAATTTTGTTAATACACTTCTGTATCAGTTTCTGTGATAGAAGACGATAACTGTACAAAAAACAGTTGCGTACTGAATCGCATAACGGCAGTGAGAAAAGGATTTATTGGCCATCGCAAGAAGGCGCTCATCAGAAATTTGTTTACTAACTACGTGAAAAAATTGAGGAAAATGATTTAATTCGCGGCGTAAACGTCGCCGGAAAGGGTTGGCTGCGTAAAAGCACTTCAACAGAAGCCAAAGAATTCAATGCATTTGTTTAGCTGAACCTTCAAAAATTCAAAGCAGCGAAAATCTACCATTGTAGCTGTTTGACACACCACCGTGATCGCTACCGTTTATAAGCCCGCGCTCTGCAAAAAATGTTGCAAATATGGAAAGTATAACAAATGAACGGATCTGTGGAAATAATGTATTCTCAATTTTCCCAGCACTGTTTGTTCATACAGGTACACCCGCCTTACGAAGTTTCAATGTTACGAAGAAGCTGAATTTATACCCGTTTTCTCTTTACGAAGGATTTGCGGGGGCGTTATTCGCTGTTACGAAGAAAGGGCTTTTAGTGTTAGGTTTGTGCGCTCTTTGTCGCAGCGTTACAGCAGCTACTGCGGGTCAACCGTCGGGGGAAATTACGCCTAATATCGAAGTTGCTAGTTCTTAGCGCTGCGGAATTCCTGCTGGCATGTATCTTAATCATCGCGTGCACTAATGCGCTGGACGATCTCGGTAGCGATCCCCTGGCAGGACCAGGGAGGAACGGTCAAATAGTGAAGCCAAAGCCGGAATGGAAATGAAGCACTTGAGAGAGTTGCTTTCTATCATTGATATCGTTCTATCGTTTCTATTGATGATGCCGCGACAATAGCGGAACAGCGCAACCCTAACCTCGAACGATCACGGCGGTTTAGAGCTGGATTGGAGGATATTTCGAGCGCATACAGGGAACTGTACGACCAGAAAAGTCGTGAGGCCAAACAGTTGACTATAACACCTTTTTTCAAGGGCTCAAATTTGACCGAAACGGACGATGAACCACAACCGTCTACGTCCAAGCACGCAAGAATTAGTTAGCCGCCAGTCCTGACGACTCTGCGGCATCGTACCAATAAATAAACTTCCTGTCTTCCTGCAACCACAGTATCTTCCCAATTATAGTAACCGAAACAATAACGCACTTACGCTATTTCCACCTTGTATGGAGCTCTTTTTTACAAAGTCTTGCGGCTTTCAGTATAGCATAGGAATTTTCTGGATTTTATGTGTCATTTCCCATCTGTGGTGCCGCTGAATAGTTTTCTTCTGGACTCTGGTCCGCTCAAACCCGTTTGCTATGCTAAATAATAGGAATTGCTGCCCCGCTTTACGAAGGTTTCACTTTACGAACAACTTCTCCAGTCCCATAAACCTTCGCAAAGCGGGATGTACCTGTACTATGTCAATTTCTACCGCTAATCCATGAATCTGAAATTCTCGCCGCAGAAGCGTTTCACCGCAGAGACGCTTTGATGCAGGGCATGCTTGCTTCGCTCTAATCGGATCAGGAAAGGTCTATCGGTATGAAACTTGTTCTTACTTTCAGAATTTAAATATGATAGATTTGAAATAAAACATTGATTGGCATGCAAACGAATCCCTAACAGTTCATCAACACTTACGAAGGCATGTGAGGACTTTCCTTTTTCAGATTCACGTTTTACACATACACACCTGACATCAAAAGTCGAGCAAGCATACTCAATTTTGTTCTTAATAGACTTACCAGCTTTATATCGTCTATCATTAACAATTTTAACCACAATGTTCACTGTAATAGTCATGATGCGTAATCAGTGAATCGTGTAGAGAATTCCATGACGCAGTGCGCAAAAATATTTGGCAACGTTACCACGCAGTGTGTGCTCTCAGAATACAAGTACAAATAGAAATTAAGCATTTTGTGGTCATTTTCGTTTTCATTAACGGTACTGCAACGATTAAGAGAAAATATAACTTTAATTTTGAAAGGGCACCTAGGTTTGAGCGTGCTTCAGGGACGTTTCGAGTGCATCCAGAGAACTGCGCGATAGAAAAATGTGTAATACCAAACAGTTAAGTATAATATGCTTTTCAAACTTTCCCTTACAACAGAAGTGGATGATGAATTGCAACCATCGACGTCCAAACAGGCAGGCACACACGCCAAGCGTTATCGGTGACTTGCTTATCCTGATGGCTCCACGACAGTGTCTCAAGAGAGTATCTTTTGTGCCTCTGCGCCGCCTCAGCCTTCAATTGCGCTCATTATCTCCCGATTATAGCGAACGAAACTACTCTGTGCATAAATTATTTCTATTGTATACAGTCTTTTTTATTTATCACATCATTGCCACTTTTACTATGCGCTAGTTTCATTCGCGATTTTATTTGCTTTTTCCTGCTCTTGGTGCCGTTTGGCAGATTGTTTTCCTAGCCTGAGAACGCTCAAAACCGTATCGCATGATTAACTAGTAAAAGCCGTTTCTTCGCTTTACGAACTACTAAGGCCCCATCGGCCTTCTTAAAGCGGGGTATACCTGTACCAAAGTTTAGGGAGTTCAAAGACAGAAAGCCCATGAAGATCATGAACAGGATATGATAACATTTACTGTGCTGGAGTGCCCAACTCAAATATGGTGAAATGGACCTAGTAGTCCTAAGGAAAATAAAAGACTAAGGTAACCAGACAGCCAACTATAGTGAGGGCTGTAGAATAAGAGAGCTATAACTGTCGTTATCTGAAGACCTCCACGGTCTCAGCCTGCCAAGACAAAACCTGTATACCAAAGAGATGCTAACAAAGAAGCAATTGGTCAGTCTTCACAGTTTAATTTTAATTTTGGTTGTACAGTAAAACCTCCGTATCCGCGGTTTCGGTATCCGCGGTTTC